>JAVLVB010000002.1:7850225-7867012 GCA_032876305.1 Orestias chungarensis
TTTTCCCTATATGCATACTGGTGTGGATCCACAGTGACATTGATGTTCGCTTTGATGTGGGTCTGAACCAGTCTCTCGAGGCACTTTGTGACTATCGGTGTGAGGGCTACTGGCCGATAGTCATTCAGACCTGTCACTGCGGAGCTCTTTGGGACCGGGATGATGGTGGCGGTCTTCATGCAGGTGGGTACAGCTGCCTATGTTTATATATCTATAATCAGTTGTGCCCTTTATCTTTCTGAACAGATAGCCTGCTTCCCACCTTATTTTTATCTTTTTTAGCCGCTGGGTGGTCCTATGTGGCATGAACTCACTAGTGAATGTCAACAGAGGAGGGGAGCTTGTGTGTAGGGTGTTTGAGGATTTGATACCTTTGGCATACAGATGATTGGTATTTAGAGTGCGACCAGTTACAAACTACCATGATACAACAAATGCAGTCTCTAAATAATCACGACAGTTCATGCAGTAACTACTTTATAAACATTGAAATCACTCAGTTGGAAATCTGAGGAACACAATAGTAATGTCTAAAACAATTCTATAAACTGTTGCATCTCTTAAAAATATTTGAGACGGTGAATGTAAAAGTAATCTGCTTAGAAACTGCACTCATTCTGATGTTTGAATTGCTCTACATCAGGTATTTTAACAAAATGCATCTAAAAGATAGAATCCTTGGAAATGCTTTATGTGGAAATCATTAAAGCGTGCAAAAGGGAGAAAGTAATTCAAGCGAAGCACACGCAATCAATATCTGCATCATAGCTGCAGATTAATTGTGAGCCATTGAGCACCCGGTTTATTTGTAGTAATTAAGGCTGAGTCGGAAGATGATCAACCATACTTGTTCACATGACTGATGGACTGAGAGACGAGCCAACAAATAATTTCCCATTTCTTACTTACTGGGGGGTCAATCAGTTATGGAGGAAAACATATTGTTTTATTGACATTGTTTAATTAAATTATCAGCTGACACCGAGCCTTAAAATGACTGTAACTTTGTGGCAGGTAGGATTTTTAATATATTTTTTAACCCCTCATACGTTGCCAATGTTCTGCCCAAAATGTTTATGTAAGCATAAAAGATCCATAGAACATTCTGTTTTATAACAACTAAAAATAAATCTAAATATGTCCTGACTGACCTTTGATGAATTGCTTGACCATGCATAATAGGTAGCATCACAATGATTAGATAAACGGGAAAAGAGACAGAAGAGGCTCTTTTACCATTCATTTTACTGCCATATCTAAAAATTTAAAAACAACTAATTATCTTGATCGCACCGATAAAAACACAAATTTGTGTTGTGCCCAACCCATATGATAACCTTGCAGGGTCTGTAACTACTAGAAAAATCATTCTTGGAAACCAAATGTCCTTCCGTGTTGTTTCTTGTCTTCTATGCGGAGAGCGGATTAATTTGACAGCAGAAGTGAAAGACAGGGCTGTTCATGAAAAGCCCTGATATATGTAAATCAGACAGCTGCTGTCTACACATACATTTTCCTACTCCAGCAAGCAGGACTCAGGTTTTAGCATGACACTGGAAGAATACAATCACCTATTAAAATCTCACAGGCTGAATATTTGGAATCACACATTGTTTGCAATGCTGAGATGTCAGATGGTCACATCAGCAGGTTTGTATAATTGTTATTTACAAAACAGAATAAACATGGAGGTGTGATTTACAAGAGGAGACAGTTTGGGATGCGAACACACAAAAACTACGACATCAAAATGAGAAGATTAAGAAAGAAAGGAAGATATAATGGCTCTACACAAAGTTAGGGTTTCACAAATATTATTCATGGTATTGCACGCCTGGATTAGAAAAGTTTTTTTTAGCCACATAACATTCTCACAGTCTGAAATTGCCACTTAATTTAATGACAATCCAATAAGATTAGGGCTGATTAAAGTGGGGAAAAAGCAGAACAATGCAGAGTTCAAATGCTCTGAAGAAATGTAAGAAATTGAACCAACAGGCAGAAATTTACAGTTGAGGTGCTCCTATGACAAATTCATTGTATGATGCTTTTTTCAGGTGTTATGTATTACATTAACATCTTTTGCTTGGACTAAACTGACATAATTTTAAATACCTAAATTAGATTAAACTTTAATTGGTAACATGAGAAATCAAAGTAATTAATTTAATATTAGGGTCACGAGAATCTTGTAATCTCACTCCTATAATCTAGGTATCGCGTATTCCTATAAGACTTTAAACCAGTTCTACGTTAGTTACTGCTTTGTCACTTCTGAAAAAGAAAAGACTAGATTTAATGGAACAAAGAAGATGACCTGGCAGAAACTCACTTTGGTTCATGCTTTGTGCCTCAAGCCACTGAGCCTTTTGGACACATAATCTCTTTCTTGAAGCAGCCTCCCTCAAAATAAATGAGTTCTTTCCACCTACTGGACCAAACAAAGCCCCAAACCCTCTGATGTGAAATCTGGTTTATCGGATCTGGATGCATTATACAAGCAGTGCCTGACCAAAATGCTTTTAACCAATAAACTTTCTCAATTTCTCAACAACAAAAAGTAGTGATGTGGAAGGTAAATAGTTAAACAATCAGGCACAGAGGGAGGAACAGAGCAAGAAAAGCTCATAAGATACAGGAACGTTTTTTTGTTTCATTTTTTAACTTGAAAATTTGCAGTAATTTTGATTTAGTGCAATAATGTCATCTTGTAATTGTTAAGATGTAGTGTTTTATTTTTATTATTATTTTGTGGTAGACCAACCCTTCAGATAAAATGCTCTACCTCTGATACTGGTTTGCTATTGAGGAGCAGCTTTAGTATTACAGGGCTTTCAAAATCAACATATAATTAACTACATCTAACATTTAAGTTAAACAAGGAGAATTGAGTTTTACCAAATAATATTTTGATTGCTACCCACTATGGGTAATTTTACTGAATGAATTAAAAGTATGTTTTAGCCAATGTAGTGGTGATCGTTTGTCCAACCAAACATCCCAAAACTTCAAACAAGCCAATACAACACTTGGGTTGGGTTTAGTATTCATTCAGCTGGGCAAGCAAATAATACAAATCAAACCTTTTTTTGTTTCCTGTTGCTTCTCCTGCTCTGTTAAAGAAAAAAAATATGCCCCATTCTAATCCTATATCAGTCCCTATATATAGGAAATGGACTTAGAATTTGTCCTGTCTGACAAAAAAAAAAAAAAAGCAATTATCAAACTATGAATTAAATGTAAAGTAAACCAACGATACATTTGAACAAAATTCTTATGTTTTTTCTATATTATTATTTAACCTGCACTAACATACATGTACTTTACCTACTGTAAGTACTGGTTTTATATGTATTGTAAAAAAATGTTGTAACACTGTTGTTTCGTTCTATATTTTTTTGTTTATCAGGATTTACAGATTCAGTAAACACTTTTGTCTGTTTGTTAACATGATTTTGAATATTTAAGAAAGTATGATGTTCTGATCAGTCACTGAGTACTTGAGTAGCTTTTTACAAAATATGTTTTTTACTCTTACTTGGGTCATTTATTACATTGCTTTTTGACTTTTACTGGGGGAAAGAAATAAAGTGTTACTCTTATGGGAGTGGATTTTTGGCTCATCTACCTACCTGTGCTTGAGACAGAGGTTGATCTTTCAGCAGGGCAGTTACCCTAAACATGCAACCAGAGATATAAGAGAATGGGAAAAGTCAAAACATAATGATAGGAGAGAATGGCCAGTCAAAGCTTAGGCAGAAATCTGATTAGGAATTGCTGAAACTACATTAAGACTGTTTCTAATGAATGCAAATTGGTTATTAATTCAATATGACTGAGCTGTGTTTATTTTGCAAAGTACAATGAGTAAACTTTTTTTTTTAATCTGCATTAGTGCAAAGCTGGTGAGAAACATCCTTTAGGACTTCAACTGGTAATTTCAAAAGCTTGGTTCTATAAACTCTTTTATTCAGGAGCAACTGAAATTAAATGCACTCCAGATATTTTAGGTTTTTATTTGAAGGAAAATATAAAATATAAATGTAAAATACTTCTTGTAAATTATGTTCGGTGTTGTTGGGTCTATCACAGTATGTACAAAAAGGTAACAAATACTTTTGCAAGGAACTTTAAACGTTCGGCCAAAGTCCAGATACCAAACTCTCCAGGCACATTTACTGTTAAACAAATAAATCTAAAAATCAAATACATTAATAAATACCAAACAATCAGTTATACTCAAGAGGAAGTCTGGGTTCAGAATATATTTAAAACTTCTAGCCCCCAAACATCTGACAAAAAATTACTTCTTTAAATCCAATAGATCAATGATAGAGTGTGGAGAGTTACACTTGGTGTGCAAAACTCAAACATAATCAGATAATCTTGGCTGACCAAAACTCATGGCTAAGCATTTGATCCCATCCCCCTGCAGGGTCGGTTGGCTCATGTCTGATCAGAAACAGTGTTTGTCCAGTGGCATGTTCCAGAGATAACAAATCCACAGGAGAGCAGCTCCAACAAGGAGATAAGAGTTAGAAGAACAAACAATGAATATCTTAAAATAAACTTTACAACACAGAGGAGCTCATTACTCATGTAAGAGAAACTGTAGCAATATTAGAAGTGGATCAAATTAATCATTCCTGTATTTTCAACTGCATGCGTCTCAAAAATCACCACAATGACATTCTGATGACACCCACTGTCATTCTTCACTGATATTATTCTGCAAAGCTACTTTAATCTGGTCTCCGAAATGATACAACAGTATAATTAAAGCAAAAAGTGGAAAAAATTATGAACTTTTAAATATTATACTTCTAAACATTAAATACAAGTGACAACTGGAAAAAAAAAGGATTAATGAATAAATACATAAATACACAAAATAAAAAAGCTTTATCTGGCAACAGATTAAACAGAAACTTGTGAATGTAATCTTAAAACAAATGCTCTTTCACTTGGTTGCTTGGCTCAATCAAACCTGATATATTAGGATCCAGCTTTTAATACAGATCAGAAATATTATGCTGCTGCTCCAGCTTCACCTCAGCGTCTGCTGACTGGCTGGCCAGACTCAGACTGCTGGGATTTCCTTCTGTGTATTACCTCAGTAATTGAATGCACATGTGTGATGCTCGGAGCACAGGGAGTTCATTAGGAAAGTGATAAATTATACATGACCCATTTTTTCTGAACAACCTGAACAGGCTGACAACTTTTATTTTTGACATCCTGACGTCTGTTCTGACATAAAAAGGAAGGGTGTTTAATTTATAGCTGAGGTGGGACGATCCCTGGAGGACGTCTCCGCATAATATCCAGACCTTGAGTCTAAGATCCGTTCAAGGCGAAGGTCAATAAAACTCAAGGGTAGTTTTGAATACTGTCTTTTCTATTCAGATTTTGTGATGTAAGTAAAACCTGATGTTATTTAAGGATCAATACTTCTTCTGTGGTTTGTATGTATATAAAAGCACTTTATATATGCAGAGCTTCACTTGGGCTGTCATACTGCGAATAACAGATGTAAACCTTGCGAAGATACAAATTTTCCCCACTGATGGATTCAAGCAGACAATCGCATTGAATCGTGTGGTTGGAAAATCACTTTACTGGGAACAGGCTGTCTACTCAATGTAAGCAAACTGGGAAACATGACAGGAATATGAAGAGTCACAGACACAAATGGCAGATTGGTAATTCCTTGGAAAACAGGCAGCTTATAACATTATAACTGGATTATAGAAGGAAATCGTTTTTGTTATATAATATTTCTTGCAGATGTATCTAAACTGTCCTTCACTTATAGGGTGTTAAGATTTTTGTGGAATAGAAAAAAAAGACAATAATTGATACTGGTAGAGCTTGACCTATAGAACAAGTGACATTTTGGTAGCAAAGAATGTTCCACTGTCAAAGGTGATGTTTTGTTGTTCGTTTAGCATCTTTTATGAATTGTCAGCTCTTTCCATTAACTGCCTGTCATTTTTAAGGGGATGTTTATTATCTGCTGCACAGGCACATTGCTACGGCTTTACATTCAAACATAAGGAAATTATGTCACCTTGGGAGGCAGCTTAAGGAGAAATTAGTTTCTGCAACACCTTGGCTGTTCCTTCTGCATCTGTCAGAGGTATTGTGAGTTGGATCAGGCGAGCTGAAGGGATAGTTATTTATTTTCTCTTACACACTCATTGATTTAACTACAATCTGAATGATTAAATATGTGACTTTAGAAGGTACCTACTGTCTGTCTGAGGTTTGATTCCCCCAATCAAACAAACTCATGTTATCTGATGCTTAACAATACCTTGTTCATTTGAACTAAACTGGATACCTGCAGCAATAGAGATATATGGCAACTGTTAAAACAACCAGATCCCAAAAGGTTGTAAAAAGTAAAACAAAGGATAATAAAAGTTTTTACAGACCTGGTGTGATGAAATGTGGTTTATACCCCTTCTTGCCTACATGCCCAAATTTCCTCAATGCTGCATTTTTCTTCAGGACTGAGGTCTGGGCTCCAATAAATATTTGTCATCTGTGGGTATAACATTAGTCATATTCTATATTTTAAAAAGTAGTAAAGGAAATGTGAAATAACAAATATGTAATGATTATCATTATGTATATCCAATGTGATTTTTTCTCTATGTGCAATTTTTTTACTACATTGTGCAATTGTCCATTATGCCATTATTAGTTGTAGAATTGTTGTTGTTGTTTTACTATTTCATTACTGGTTTATAGATATTTCTCATTTTTATTATTTTGAGAAGTCTTGTGTTTTTAATGTGAAAAAAATGTTATAATCTTGTTTTTTTTCGGAAAACATTGGTATTCAGTAAATCTGTAAGTTATCAATCTTGAATCTTGAATGTTATGTTTTTAATAAAAACAAGACGTCATTTATACTTTCTCAGATTCTTAAAGACTTACTAATTGTGTTCTATCCAAATCTTAGATTTTGCATGGATAAATAAAATCTATCTCTCTTTTTATTCACGTAATTAGCAAATGCAAACAGTTTGATGCCTTACATAATGTCAGAGTAAAAAAAGCTGTTTTAATTTGGAAAAATTTGATTGGCTTCAGTATTTTAAGCAGTACCAGTAATTTTTTTTAAGTCTAATTTGAGTAGCTATGAGAATAATTGATTGACAGAAACAACATATGAATTGTAAAATCTATTCTATTCCCTTTATCCAACTCATTGCATTTAATTTTGATAGTATTTCTTTTGTGTAAATAATAACTGGGATGCTGCCTCCTCTTCAATAAAAGTGTCAGGACGTTTCATCCAATCTTTAATGAGTCTGGAGTCGACAGCCAGCACAGAAGCAAGGGTCTTGAGAAGCTAATTTAACTATGAATCAACGAGGAAGGCCGATTTGAATCATCCTAAATCTACATACCCAATTTACATTTCAAAAGGAAGCAATCCTTTTAATTTCCATGAAATTGGGTGTCTATTAGAGGCTGACTTAGACGCATGGAGGACAGGAATCTGAACAGCATTGCACGCAGATTTCTGATGTGTCAACCCACTGTCATGTATGCGTGTATATTGTATATCTGAGCCTTTAGGCATCATTACTTTCCAAACCATCTTAAGCATTATATATAACAATTCAAGTCTGTCACTATTTGCGACATACAGAGAAAAATTAAATTTGGTGGGTCCCACAAAAATAAGTTTTGTCCTCATCAGTGTTTTTCTTTCTATTCCCGATTTTTGTGTTAATTAGATTTTGTTTTCTTCTTATCCGTGTCAGAGTTACGTAACTCCATATTGCGCTCTGATAGATCATCTGATGCTTTATGAGCAAAACAGAAGGATTTTGTGACCCAATTCTCAAAGATTTGGGTCGGCTTGCTGCTTTTTGGGTCAATCCTGCTGTGGGACTGGATTTTAGGAATACAGGAAACATTGCATAAATTAAAACATAATACATTTTTCCCCTTATGAAAAACTTTAATAAAGCTACTCAATGTATATATTTTTCCCCACAGTGAGCACTCAAAAAAAAATATTTATCATTTATTTATTTTAATCCTAATTGATCTGCTAAACTACTTTTAGTATCAGTCGAACTGATAAGATTTGAACTTCATAATGTTTATTCTAACTTAAAGCTGTCAAAACAAGTATCCAATAGGGAAATTTTATTTAACTTTTGGCAGAAGAAGACACAGGAACTGTAATAAGATTTATCTGTGTCGCTGAAGGATATGAACAAAACATTGTAACTCTGTCTGTATTCCCAAAATAAATTACAAAAGAGCCATGACCATTTCTGTTCTTCTCAGACCAGAAACAAGCAGCCAGTTGGAGTCAGTAGGGAGCTGGATGATCACTGGCCCTGGGCTCTACAGCAGACTGACCCGTTTAACACAGATCTGCTCTCCCAAACTCTGACTAAGCATCTGCCTGGCACTCATGTAAGGCTGCTCCAGACACTAAAAAGAAATTTGAATATGTAAGTTAAATGTTTTAAAGTTGACTCTTGGAGTAAATATATGTTTCAGCATCCTTTTCTTGCATGTGACAAACTGAAACCAGTGTTTTTTTTTTGTCATATTAACCCTTAACAATATTTCTGAAAAGTTGTTTTGGAAATTGTGCATCATAGTGGCCTGAGGGGTTGGCTTTTTATTTGTGTTTTGATCCTTTCTTTGTTGTTTTATTTATATATTATTGTCGCTGTACGTTTTGCCATATTCAGTTGTCATTGTTGCCATTAAGCATAAAGGAAATAGACGTTGCTAGAAGGACTTCTATTCTACTTCTAAAAGTATAATGGGAGACATATCTTTTAGTCATCAGGCTCCTCTCCTTTGGAACCAGCTTCTAGCTTTAGTCCTAAGGCAGACACACTGTCTAGTTTTAAAGCCAGACTTAAAACTTTCTTTTTTGATAACACTTATAGTTAGGAAGTTTCAACTGTAAACATTTATCAATTCTAAACCAAATACCTCTCTTAGATTGATTTAAATTAGTATTTTTAACTATAAGTACCAATAACCTCAAATCTGCCACTGACAAAATAATGACATAAACTGTAATTATTGATCACGTCGCTGACTCATAAAAACAACATTAAAACCTGCTGCTGGGCTTGTGTCTTCTTTTCCTAATTATTGCTGAACAGCAGTTGCGGTGTTACCACATACAAGAATAATGTCATTCTGTTTCTTAGATTTGAGATACATTTTTGAAAGAATGCCAAAGAAAGAGGCAAATATCTTTCTGTTTGTGTCGCTTCGCTTTTGAACCAGCTGTGTGTGCAAGATGCCCGTCTGGTTCTGCACTTCATTTTCTAATAATTAAGACATTAGTGTATGCTGGACTCATGCTTTTTTCTCTCATTTACAGATCAGGTTGGATTTCAACTCTGCAGGGAACCTTTGTAGTTTTCTGTTATAAGCTGACCATCTTCTAAGCCAAGGTTGACATTTAGCTTATAAACAAGTCAGTGATCACTGTTCTGTTTAAGTAACACTCAGAAGCAGTAGAAACTCGAAAATCAAGGCATTTTATGAAGTAGAGCCAAGTGGGAGGATGATTGTAAAACTGGATTACTTTGAGAAATAAGAACTCAGAAAACGGTGACGATTGGTAACATTGAAAGGGATTGAGTTGTATTTTAACGTTTAACGAGGGGTTAATAAAATTCTAACAAAAAATGTCTTTGTAGAAAAACCAAACAATCCACCACTTAATTTTCCAATTAACTCTCTCTGACAGGGATGTGGGCTGTTGAAAGACCAACAAAGACAGCATACGAAGATAAAATACCCTCAAACTCCACAAACATACTTTGAGCTTAAGAAGAGGAACACAAAGCCTTACTTTAAAAGCTCATGTGAAACTAAATATAAAGCAAACCGTTTTTTTTCGTTTTTTTCCTCAGGCGCCTGCCTGAAGACATGGCAGAGTCACAGGTGTTTCTGTTGATATCTATTTGAGACTAAAACAGAGAGAACAAACAAAGGCTGCTTTGTGGAATGCCGGAAACCCAATTTTCAGAAAAATGCTATATTTTAAATAAATAGAGCTATTAACAAAAAGCTGTGGGAAAAGTTTTTACTCGCACAACAAAATAGACCAATTAATATTAATAAAACTGTTTACAGCCATATTAGATATGTCTTTTATTTTTGTCTTTCAGGAGATCAACATCTTGGGGAGATGATTGTTAACTGTGAGTGAAGATCAAATAAAACATGATGAATGTTTTTGTCTGCCAAGGCGACAGAGAAGTGTCCACCCAACAGCCTGGGGGATCTTTGCACTATGAAAAGTAATTTAATCCCTCTATCTCATGAAGATCTCTTTAAGAGGGTCATTTAAAAGCAATAAGTAGAGATGGCTCTTTAAAAGCCTTTTCTTAAACAAATTCTTCAGGTTTGCTTCGACTCGTTCTTGAAACTCATTTTACTTCAAAGACTTTTAATGTTTTAGGGAAGATTGTTTGCATGATTCTAGAAAATTGTGCTCTCTTTACCTACAGATTGCAAAGTAAAATATTGTAAATAGTATTAAGGACAGAAGTGAAGACAACCACCATGTGTGTGCTAAGTAACACTGTAAAATGAACACAGGATGTTGTACAAATATTGGTGAGGTCAGATGGACATTAAGATATTTGATAGGTACTGCATTCCTTGTTGTTAAATATCTTCTGAACCTGATAAATATTGTTTCCTTTTTTTGACATATATTTTTTTAATTATTGAAATAATAATAAATTACTTGTAGTTTGTTAAGTATTTCATTTAGCTAAAACCTATACATGCTTCAGAGAAATTGGTTTTCATTTTATTTTTGGTCACATGACTCATTGATGATGAATAAGAAAGGCAAACTTATAACTTATTATCTATTTATTGTTTTAAAACTATTGCATTGTGCAGAACATCAGCAACTAGCTAATATAAACTTGTCATACTTGTGTTACTTTATAAGCACCAGAAAGCCAAGTATAGATTCTGTACGGCAAGCACTTTAATGTACACCTAAATTTAGTCTGGGTTAGTTCTGTGTTTGAAGTATAGGTTAAATTTGAATTAATAATAATTTAAAAAAATGAAGAGAATACTTTAATATCTGCAACAGAAGATAATGTAGATGAATATTGCAAAAATTCCTTGATTCCTTGATACCTTGAAAACTGGCCCATTCCTGTTTCTAATAGTTTAATCTTTAGATTTAATTTGGTGAATATTGGAGCAAACGCTTATAACTACATTTTTGTTCAATTTTATATCTGCGGACTAAAGCACAAAACAAGTATAAGTTTAGTAGCTTCTCAAGGTGAGCAAAGGCATTCTTTAGGATAAAAAACTAGCAGCTCTCAGAAGTAATTTCCTCTTTAATCTGCTAATTTGAATAATTCCAATAATTTCACTCGTATTTTAACAATAAATCAGTCAGAAGGGTCAATCAGGTCTTTTAAAGTAAGATGATAGTTGACTAAATTTAGACACAGAAACAATTTATTATACAGTATGTGTACAGTTTTTAAGGTTTTTGCTTTTGTTTTGTTCCCTTGGCACGACATGAAGCGGATGGATTCAAACCAGGGAAAACTGCATAGAGAACTGCAGCCTTTACAAACAATGTAGCCTCTTTACCGCTGACCCATGCGGCGCCTCGCGAGTTTATCTTTTAACCATGAATTCAGGGGCTTTTCTTCAACTCGTTTCCAGGTCAGCACACATCGCACACAAATGAGCTCATCCATCGCACATCAAGTGGACTTTCATCACTCCCCCTCCCTTCTTTCAAGTGTTAAAAGTCAGGTTTCTGAAACTAAGGTGCAGTCAAGCAAATACTTCTACTTTCTCCAGGGAGATGGATGAGGTGGGTGGTCAGTCAAGATGGGCTGCTGTGATTCCTCCTGGAGGTTTGGCTACAGAAAGACACTGTATTTAGAAACTAAAAACGTCTATAAAGAATGAGAAGCACCTTATTTAAATTAAATGGGTCCTCTTTAATATTTTATGAACCCACTAAAGTTTGACACAGCTATTCCCACAAAGATTATTCTTGGGCCCATTCATGCATTTTAGTAAGACCAAGAAAAAAAGTGCCCATGTGTGCTGATGTAATTTGAAAATGAGTTTAGTAAGGAGAGTATGCAAAAAAGCAAGTCTGGCAGTGTTGACCACAAAACTTTATGATCTGCAACACATTAAATTGCCATTTCTTGAGAAATCTATCAGGTAATATTCTGGTTCAACATGAAAAATACATGTTACAAAACTGTTTATTGCTGAGAAAAGATAAATTACATCATTTTTTTTTTTTATGAAGGAACTTTCCAAAACTGCATACATGCCAAAAAAACCCAAAAACTTTTAATCATGAATCAACTTAACTTTAATGCAGTGTGATTATTGACAAGTTACATGGACTGCTTTAACACGTCTGATAGTAAATACTGTTGACTGTCCTTACAAATGAAAATAACATGTGCTATATTATTATTTCACAAAAAGATCCCACAAATACATTTTTCAGGATGTTTTTAATTCACTCATCATTCATTAAATAACAGATTTGAAGACTGTTTCAACCAAATGAAGACAAGACAGAGGCAAAAGTGTCAATTAATGACTTTAATATGATAAAAGTCTTTGGGAACTATATAAAAAGCATGTATGAACAAAAAACTGCAGGAATTAAGAGTGGAACGATTGTATAAAGCACCAAAAACAAGAGACCAAAAATGTTTGATACTGTGATTAAGAAATTAAAACAAGAGAAACAAATTCAATAGAATGAATAGCAGCTTGAGACGGCTGTTAAAGTGTTGAGACTAATGAAAGCAATATAAATCAATTAAGTAAAACAAGTAAAATTAAACACTACGACGGAAAAACTAAATACATATTTAAAAAATACTGAAACAGCCCAATATACAGAACTCCAACAAATGTATTTGCTTAGTCTGTGGGATCGGGGCATTCTTGGCTATTTTTGATGATAACCTAAAGGGCTTGTGCCAGGAAACCTGTCATTTTAAGGAACCAACTGTAATAAGAGTGTGATATGATGAGCAGTTGGATGACCATGGGAAATATGTGGCCAGTTTCAAGGTTGCTAAGTGGTATTTACCTAAATATCACTAGAAACATATGTATATATGTTTTTGACCCTGCACATATAGCTCACAAAAAAAACTTGAAACTAAATTGATATTCATGTAAACATCTCAAAGTAACTGCATGAATCCCAATATGTTCAAAAAAGTGAGGGAAACCTCTTTGGGAAAATAGATATGACATGAGATTTTGTTTTCCAAGGTTATTACTCTGCAAAACATCTAAGTAATCTCTAATTACTAAATGAAGCCCGGGAAGACAGGAATAATCATAGATTCAAGGCTCTATGTCCGAGGAGAGCATCTGCCATGTCATTAAAATCTCCTGCCAGAGGAAGAAATAGACTGTTTCCCCTTCAGTTCTAACAAATATGCTTATTCTATTTACACACTTGCAGAACAGAAAAGTAATTTTCTTTTTGTGCTTTGCTTGAAAGCTCATTTTCTTGTTGCATACATGCACAGCATGCATGTAAAAACTATAATATGGTAGATTTGTTGACATCCGGACAGGTTCTTACATGTTAAAAATGTTGTCTTCAATTGTAAAAACATCATTTATACAAAATATAAAAAACGTATTCAATAATCTGGGATACACACACACACACACACACACACACACACACAAATATATATAACAGACATGTAAATAGTAACTTAAAGTTATGTAAAATCCTGGTAAAGTTTTAAGTTATCTTTCAGTTTTACTAACATGTTTTCTGATTCGAAGTGATATTAACATTTTTTGGCAGTCTAGGAAGAGTCTTTACTTAAATTAAATAGAGAATCTGTCTCTCCATTGAGGTAAAGATTTGGGTGATGGTATGCGGACCTTCCAACCTTAAAGGCATGATGCATTTCCGAAGGCTAATCTTACAAATAAAAGTGGAAATATGTACAAACCTGGTCAGTAAAAGAAGAGCTTAATTGCTGTATAACTTTCTGAATACATTCCAATAAACTAAATTGACTTTTTTTTAGGTTCTTCTTCTTGAAATATGTTTCCTAAGCAAAAACAAACTTTTTTCATTGAATTAAAATAGTTTTAAACCCAAAGATGCTAATTTTGGGCCTAAGTATGTTCTGTGACACGGTAAACCATATCTATTTAAAGGATGAACTCTGGTGCCTCATGAGGATGACTGGCTGTCTGCTGACTGTCTGGGCAAAAATGTCTTTGACATGAGAGCAAAGGGGAAAGCCAGCAAGACCCATCACAAATTAACCATCTGTTCCTTTGTCATGAAAGCCAGTGAGTTTGGGTACCACACGTGACACAAGTTAATCAAACTTTCTAAGAAAATATGTTAAATATGTGATATGAAATATGTTTACAGCCGCAAATTTAGCAGGTAAAAACATAATCTACATTAAGATATTTGTTTTTCTATTATGTACTAGCATTTTACCTTGTGTTTTGGTCAGCATGATCGGCTGCAGAGCAGGAAATAAAACATGATGCCATAATATTGCCACCAGTCACTGTGCAGCCAAGACTGAGGGATGAGCGAAGAAAACAGCTTTATTACTCCAGAGGCAACAGAGCCAGAGAACTGTAAAATTGGTCACAGAAATGGTATTGATCTGGCTTTTCAAAGGGCTGTTGTGACCAGACTCATAATGTTCCCATGTAAAGGCTATCTCTTCTCCGTCTTTATCCCATCCTACCAGCCACGAGTGATGCTATTATGCAACATGGAGACAGGAGCTGTGGCTGAATGGCAGAGATTACACGGTGAAATGAGAAAAACGTCTTTGCTGCGTCTGTGTGTGTTTAAAAAATAAGAAATGCATTACATTTGGGGAATCCATTGAAGTAGAAAGACCTACTAAATCAACAGAGATTTCCCTACTCAGATGAAAACTTTTCCTAATTTATCCTGAGTCGTAAAGTTGTGTGTCTATATAGGGAGCTGCATGTTCACTGCACAGCAGTTACCTTGCTAGAAAATTCTGTTTTCCTTAGTCATAACCCCACATGGGTTAAAATGTAATGGGATGAGAGATGAGCAGGATGAGCCAGTGTGACCAGCTTGTGCAGGCAGTGACTGATTGTCTGGGGAATGCTACCTAAGAGTGTGCATTACCAAAACATAATTGACTTCAGTGCAAAACAACATCTCAAGAGGTTAAACGCTGTTACAGCCTTCAAAGAATCCATTCCACCTCTAACTTCTTCAGTATTTCAGAGAAACGCAGTGGAGGGCAACAAATTAATTTTATGCCCTGCACAGATTGATGCTGTTGTTCATAGTATTACGTCCTCATTGCGTACAGCATTAGACAATGTAGCCCCCATAAAAAGGAAAGTGATTACTCATAGGAGGTTGGCCCCCTGGTTTAATTCAGAACTTCGTATCTTGAAGGGAAAAACCAGGAAATTGGAGAAGAAATGGCGGTTTTCGCTTTTAGAGGAGTCTTATTTATCCTGGAAAAACAGCGTGCTTCTGTATAAGAGGACTCTGCGCCAAGCTAGATCTGCATATTTTACTTTACTAACAGAGGAGAATAAGAACAATCCTAGGTTTCTTTTTAATACAGTTGCTAAACTTACGAGAAATGAAAACTCTGTTATATCACCCATTCCTCCAACTCTTAGTAGTAATGACTTTATGGAATTCTTTATTGATAAAATTGAATCTATTAAAACTAAAATTGATTGCCTCCTACCAAACATAACTACTACCTCAGTAAGCAATGAGGTACTGAATGTGGCGCTGGAGCCTGATCTCTGTTTGAATGGTTTTGTTCCAGTTGAGCCTTCTGAGCTTTCAAAAATATTTTCTTCATCTAAGCCTTCAACTTGTATGTTGTATCCAATCCAGACAAAATTGTTTAAAGAAGGTAGCTGTAATAAAACCCCTACTTAAGACACCTTCTCTTGATCAAGAAAACTTAATAAATTACAGACCCACATCTAATCTTCCTTTTTTATCTAAAATCCTTGAAAAAATTATTGCTAATCAACTGAGAGAGCATTTGATGAATAATGACCTATTTGAATAATTTCAGTCAAGTTTCAGAGCTCATCATAGCACTGAGACAGCTCTCCTTAAAGTTACTAATGATATTCTCATGGCCTCAGACAATGGGCTCGTGTCTATTCTAGTTTTGTTAGATCTCAGTGCTGCTTTTGACACAGTCAATCACAATATCCTCATTGAAAGGCTCGAACACACTGTGGGGATCCAGGGAACAGCACTAGGGTGGTTTAAATCGTATTTGTCTGATAGATCCCAGTTTGTTCATTTAAATGACAAATCTTCTCCGCATTGTAAGGTTATTTGTGGAGTACCACCGGGTTCTGTACTTGGCCCAATTCTATTTACTATATTCATGCTCCCTATTGGTAAAATCATCAGACAGCATGGTGTTAATTTCCACTGTTATGCTGATGATACACAACTGTATTTATCTATAAATCGCGAAGAATCCAGTCAGTTAGGTAGATAACAGGCATGTCTAGATGACATAAAAATGTGGATGACATTAAACTTTCTGCTCTTGAACTCTGAAAAGACAGAAGTTGTAATCTTTGGACCAGAACCCCTAAAAAAGAAATTGCTTAGTCAGCCACTTGACCTGGATAGAATCAGGTTGGCATCTGGTGACAATGTAAAGAACCTTGGTGTTATTTTTGATCAGGAAATGTCTTTCAAGTCTCATATA
>JAVLVB010000002.1:7877071-7891488 GCA_032876305.1 Orestias chungarensis
TCTTATGGAGGGGAATAATCTTGGAGAAATTGGTCTCTCAGACGGGCGGAAAGGTCCAGATTCGGCTGATCGGACTCGCCATCGAGAGACAGCGGGACTCAAGGTAGACAGAAAACAAAGTCTGCCTGGCCCAAACAAATCATTGTTTTCCTGATTCGGCTCCCTGGGGCGACCTTGACGGTCTGCTATCTTCAACTTCACCTGGATCTATGTAAACAAGCTGCTCCTTCCACTGCAACCCTACCCTCCCCCTGACATCTGTGGATCTGTTTGAACTGAATACACCTATGTTATCATCGAAGGACAGAGCAGCTCACAGCTCACAGACCTACACATACACTCTCATACACTGATACCAGCTCTACATACGCCTTCACCCTCATCTGAATCCCAAAGCTCTGTTCTGTTGTGTTACTGTTGCTGTGCAGAGGTTTTTTGGAACTTCAAGCTGTATCCTGTCAAGGATAAAGTGTGAATTGTATTTTTTTTCTCCCTCATCTCTCCCTATGTGTCATTTTCCCTTGTCCTTAAGGACACGAGGGCTGCGCGCCACAGGTGCAGCGGCTACGGGTCTTCGTCACCCCTGTAATTTCGTTTGTGCTCATGTACCCCATGTGTGTGAATGACAATAAACGATTCCTCCTCCTCCTGTCCTGTCCTGTCCTGTCCTGTCCTGAACCGAAAAAACATTTTAGCAAAATCTAAGACAAGATTAAATATATGCTGTGTTTCTTTGTCTGATGAATATGAATAGTTTTTAATGTAAACACAACTTGGAACTTGAAAATTAAAATACTTCCTAACTGCTTATTTTAGTTATCCGTTTGAAAAGCATCTGATGGACTTTAAATGGCATAAGTAATGTGTTCAAAAAAAAAAAATACAAACAATCTTAAAAGCATGCACGTTTTTTTTTATGCAAAGTTTTGTACAAAAAACAAAAACACTTTGATAAATCACCTAAACATTTTCCTCTGCATACAATTTCTGTGCAAAAATAAATCGACTAGAGTAAAGTTCTAAAGCTACATTAACTTTGCTGCATATCCAATTTAGTTGGATTTTCCTTAAAATTGAAATGATTGACGTTATGCAGGAAGTTAGATGTGAGTCAGAAAAGAGTACAAAAAATCCAAAGCAATACACACTGCCTCCTATTAGATAATTACTTGATAAACTAATTATTTTTCTTAAACAACTATGTTGAATAAATTTCAGTCTACTGACATGCATCTACTAAGTAGAAATATGGTAAAATTGTAATGGTTTTCTCAAGGTTGCTGACCCAAGTGCAGAAAAGCAACTCAGAAGGACAATGGAAAATCAGGTAAAGTGATTTATTTACAGTGATGTATTTACAGAATGAGTATTTGAATGAGCAAGGAGTAATCTCAAGTCCGGGACTGGAATCGGCAACAAGGGGAACAGGGAGTCTGAAGGAAACAGACTGGTAAATTTTATTTCCATGTAGGTGTGAAAATATTTAATCTTAGTTGCTCTAACTTTGATTCCAGGAAAAGATTCGCCATGGGAAGGTGAAAGGACCTGGTGAATATTGGTTTCCGATTCTGTTGTTCCAGAGGAGATGAGTCCAGAGGGCGATATGATGACGGAGGTTGCGACGTAGATGCTGGTGCAGAATGGACATGCAGATGAGTGAGGTTGTGGAGGTCCAAGGAGCGGATGCAGACCAAAGACTTAAGTCCTTGACTGGTTCTTGCAGGTTGGTAATGTTGAGGCCTTTGCACAGGAGATTATACACAGAGGGGTACCTGGTGTAGAACACACAAGAAATAGTCACTAGGGACAGCACAATAAAATTGTTTAGACACAGTTTCAAAATAACAAATGGGAAGGTATCGCTCAGGCACTGAACGACTACAGAGCCGCTCCTCTTATCCTACACAGAAGCAATCAGGGAATTGGCAGCACCTGTCCAGGCAGAGCAGCCTCCAGGAACGCCCTCTTGATGAAGAGGAGAAACCACAACAAACAGAACCAGCCAAAGATCCACCACACCTGACAAAAATAAGCAATGATTAAAATATTTATTAAAATCAAATGAATTAAATAAAATAGTGAAATTCTGAGGAATATTTAATGGTTAAGTAAAATAAAGTAAACACAGTTCCACACACACAAAACAAGTCAGACTAAAGACAAAATGGCTGTATAGCCATTGGAAAGTAACAACCAGGGAGGCTATCCAGGGAAAAGAGGCGAGAATATAAAGATTGGGTTCTATAGCGATGGAAGAAGAAACTCATGTGATTCCGATTTACCCTCTTCGAGAGTCCTCGGTGTATCAGGGTACGAAGAGAAGCCAATGAAGTGATGCATCAATCAACCCCGGTTCCTACTATACAAACCTGTGTGGTGGTGCTTTGATCAGTGGGGCTGCAGTTGGTCAGGTGTAGTTTCATCAGCAAAATGAGCTCAAAGAATTAGGTCAGCTGACTACCTGAACACACTAAATGACCAGCTTATTCCAGAAATTGTTTTTTCTTCCGTGGTGGCAACAATGCCAGGATATGTCTGTCTCAGCGGTGCACACAGATGTACACGTTGTTGAGAGCCACGGTACAACGGTGCAGCGAATCCAAGCATCTTGGTTTTCTTCATTAGGGCTGCAGTGATTTATTGTTTTTAAGTTATATAGGTAATCGGATTTTGCAACTGACTAAATTTGATATCACAGATTGCTTCCAGTTATATATCATGTATTCCATCTCCTCCGTAGATGTGGTGTTAAACGATAAGAACAAAACTGCTTTCATGCCTTGATATTTACAACAGCTCACCATTTTTTTCTGCAAGGCTAGAAGGAGAAGGGGGGAAAAACAGGCTTTTACCGTTTCAATCTGTGTAATACTTAATTGTTAAGTTTTCACCATTCAGATTATGGTTTATAAGGGGACATTAAAGGCTCCTCAGATGTATTGGGTTGTTTTATTGCCTGGTGCAGCTCCTCTAAAGTCTTGAGTCTCTGGGCAACTAAATCTAACTCAGTGACAACACAGTATTTAGCTGAGTGAGAATATTACAACAGAATCAGGCTAGATAGCTTTGCTTCAACTTTTAAACTCTGTTTTGCTCTAAAAACAGTAAAAAATGTATCTAACAATAGGTATCACAAATGATATTTAAAATAAAATAAAACAAAAAATAGAGGCTATTCTATGATTTCTTCACAGGATGTATCATGCATAAATCACGTGAAGATGCTTTCAGTATGCAGGACAGAAAAAAAAAAGCTGGGTTGCTGGTTGGTGGTGATTATGGAAGAAAATATGGCTCAAGACAAGCATACCAATTCAAGCCAGCATGGGGGGGTCTGGAGATTTTAATTTAAACCCCCCACCATGCAAGTGCAGCAAGTGGGTCAGTGAAAGAGCCCAAAGCTACGAAAAAGTAGGCAACGAAGGAGAGGACTGACGTCTGAATACGATTTTCCCAAATAAGTCACAGTTTTTCCAGCGAAAGTTCTTGCAACAGAAAAGGACAACGTGGAGCTTCTTTAGACTAAGCAGAAACATCCGTTTGTTTAGCATGGAGATAAAAAATATTACATGCAAAACAAAAAAAAACTCTCAGTTTTATAAAACTGTCATGAAGATGACTGTCTGGGAGATATTTCAGCCGAGCAAGGGCAGAAAGTGAACATCTTACATAGGAAACAGATGAAGATAAAGAGTTGAACTGTTTAAATCTGGTGAAGAGTCTGTTTCAATATAAAAAGAAAAGTCTTCAAGACTTTTGATGAAAGCAGTGACTGAAATAATCTTTAGGAAACTTCATAGACTTTTGTTTTAATCATAAATGTGTGGAAAAAATAGGTGTTCGTAATATCTGTAAAATAAAAATGTTGTTCTTAAATAGCTGTGACTGTTGTTAAATTTCATGCTTTCCTCTGCTGACAACGTTTATGCTGGGACACTGATTTCACTTTCCAGCAGGACTTGGTACCTGCATACACCGTACACCATTAGGGATTTATTGGCTATTATCAATAGGAAGATTAGAGGCACGAGTCCCAACAAAGTAGAAATAATTATTGTGAAGGCTAATGCTTCATAGGTCCCTCGGGATGATCATCTCCATAATATGCTGTATTAATGCGGTAATTCATGCAAAAGTATCTCCAACAAAGAAGTCAGTCCAATATATTTACATACTCTCCAGTAGGTTGACATTTTTGTACTGAAATCTAGAGTTGTGCCACTCCTGTTGGTAGCACATTGAAGTAGCTCTATTAGGTTAATTATGATTTGTTTTTTTGTTTTTGTTTTTTTGTTTTTTTGTTTTTTTGTTTGTTTTGTTTTTTGTTTGTTTGGTGACACATCTGTTTTTTGACACTTATTCTCTTTTACTTTTGGATGTTGTGATGTTGGAAGGATTTTTACTTTTGGACAATAAAACTATAAAATGTTTTTGGTTGTTTGTTTTTACAACCTGTAGGGGTTGATCTCCAAAGCTTAAATAATTCCTAAACAATGTCCTTAATTCCTAGAGGAGTTAAACAAAGGGTTAATCTCCTCCTGTGTTTTTGATGGTTTTAACATTACATAAATGTATGGCAATGCATAAACGTAAGTACTAACCAGTAAGCTGTGCAGTTGTAAGCTGCAGCAGAAGAAGAATAAAATCTCTTTTATCAGTCGAAGAGAGCAATAATCATATTCCTGACTCCGATGTCTGTCAGCCTGGCTCTCTAAACATGTGTCCAGACAGATTTCAAAAAGGTGTGGCAAAAGCAACTGATGTGGGTTAGCGGTGCTTCCCAGCAGCTGGTGGTATCATCCAGGATATGTTGCTGTTAAAAATTAATATTGAGCCGTTTACATGTCATGACAGTCATGAGAAAATAGCAATATTGTCTCAGTCAGAGGCCTTTATAGATTCGTTGCAAGACTGACTGCTACCATTTATAGTGATACTGTGTAGATAGTCGAATCCCTAAATAAATCCCTGAATATGTCCATAAATCTTTACAATAATATTGTTTTGTTTTAATTATATCTTTTAGGTTGCGTCCAGATGTTTTTGAGATACTCCATTACTTAATGTCCGTGAATACAAAATAACTAAATACTAAATAAAACACCAATATCGCGCTGCTACTGCTTAAAGAAAAAGCTCCCTTTATGGTCTTCATCAGTAGGATCGAGTTTTCCTATGAGCTCCACTAAAGATTTTTTCATATTTGCGTGTCAATATGCATAGTAATCTGTCACTACCTGCTTCATTTATGCTGCCCCTATTCTGAAAGATAAATTAAATGAGTGGCAACGTATTTAAGGAGCTTCGTTGAAGTGACTGAGCTTCACCTGTTGCAAAGCATCATCGCACTTCGGTGCGCAACGCGTGCCCAATTGTGATGATCTTATTGCAGGTGGTTGCTCGAGAGGAGGAGCAGCAGAGCATCCTTCGTGAGAACCAAATGTGGCTGGAGAGGGAGGATTGCTGCCACATGCGCGTCTGGATCAGATGAGCGGGACTCACCCAGGATTCCCTTCAAACTGCTCTCCGCAGGGAAACAAACCGGATTAGCTGAAAAAGATTTCCTTTCACCCTGTTTTGCTGAGGTAAAAATCAACGCGATCGCTTCTTCGCGGCCGCCGCCGTTGCTGCTGCTTCTCCCTCACAGAACCGCAACAATGTGTGTCGATTTCTATTCCTCGCCTTTTATCAATATGTCGAAATGGGGAGAAGAAAGTGAAGAACAAGATGCGTTATAGGAGCCAGTAAGGTATATGGCAGGATTCATTTTTTAACTGTCTTCTTTGTTTGCTTTGACTTACAACGAAATGAATCCCTTATGTTTGTGATTTAATGGCTTTTAAAATAACATCTGACTGATCTATACGAGAAAGGCAGACAGTGGAGTTCAACAGGCTGCAAGCTCAAAGTTTTACATGCCTTACATTAATTGTCTGCTGGAAAGCTGATGCCAGGAAATGCATTGAACCCCAAAAAAGGCCACAGTCCACCTTTTGGATGCATGTGTGAGGTGATCACACACATACAAAAAATAAAATAAAACGTGTCGTGAAGGTGAACTTTGCGCAGCGTGTTTTCTCCAGCTCTCCCCCACTTGATATTTTCTCCTGAATATCAAGGACTGTGTCTTAAACTCTGGAGAGCGAGGCTCTATGAAGATCGCGACACGGTTGCTGCTTTCCCCTCGCAGAGATGCCAGTGCGCGCCGTGACCACCAGGTTCATGTACAAAGGACTTTGCACTATTCCAGATGTCCTCTCATACCGGACCCCAGTCCATCTGCCCGAGGACGAGGTGGAAGGTGAGCTCTGGGCTTTCTGGTATATTCATTTTTTTTTTTTTGGTGGTGGTGGGGTGGGGGGTGTTTGGAGTTTTCAAACCTGTTGTAGTTGTTGCTGGTGAATCGTACAGCTTTCAGCACCCTGGAGAGCTCACGCCGTGCCCGTATTCCCTCTAAACGACGCAATTATCATTTTTGGCACAAAATATGCTACATTTAAAAACAGAAACCAAAAGGTGGATTTGAAGTATTGTGCCTATTTGAAATGCAGGACAGACTATTTGCACGCTCCGACGTTAGAAAACAGTTTTTCCCAAGTAGTTTAAGCACACAATTGGCTTTTCAACTCCCCTGCAACCAGATAAATCAATAAAAGGAAAATTGAACACATCTTCCGATAAATGATTTGTATGGGGGCAATATTTTAATTGCATTTTGCATGTTTGTAAGTGATTTAGGCTTAATCCCAGAGACAAACCTGCAAAATCAAAGGAAGGCTTGTTTAGTTATGCCTTTGGTGAAAACTTTTAACATATATCTGTGTGGGATATTTTTGAGTTGCAAGTTGCTTTATTCTTTGATTTTGGCAAAATAAACTTATTAAAAAAACAGCACCAATGTCACACCTCACACACGTTCTTAAGTATCCAGTGAGTAGAAGCTGCAGTTGCACAATGGTGCATCTCTGTTAGGAGTGGAGGTTTTGTTTTGCCAAATGGCTCTCAGAATGAGAAAGCAAAGCTGGCAGAAAATGGGAACAAAGCCAGACAGACGGCAGTGAAGAGATTCACACGATAAGATTAGATATCAAATAGTGTTTTTTCCCCATTTCCTCCCTTACTCATCTTCTCCTTATTTTGTCTATAGGTTGCTCACACAGTACAGCATGCCCTTGCTTTGATCCTCTCATTTGACATTGAAAACTCACAATCCTCAGTCAGGACATAAATTTGATTAAAGGTTTGGAGTTATTGACAAGGGAAGTATTTCGAACATCTGTAAAATGCCTTTTTGTGGGGACAGAGCTCTTCTCGTAATTCAGAACCATTAAATATGCAGAACACAGGGAGGCAGGCGAATTAGCCCTTAATTTATTTACCAAGAAAATATTCACTGAGCATGTGATGCACAGGTAGATTAACATGGCTTCCCAACTCACACTGAACAAGCACTGGTTTTCTGCTCGTTACAGTGGACCTGACTCAGTGTAGTTGAGAGAAAACCTGGTTTTCCATTTAACGGGTCCAGTACCAGTCTGATGGCATGAGTATGCTCGCTCCCACCTGCCCTTTAAAGCCTCTCCTGCACCGCCTTTAGACACACTGCAGCAGAAGTGTCTAAATGAACGTTGTCAGCGCTGCAGTCCTGTGTTTCCCAATAGAAAATTCCTCCATTTCACAAAAAAGATCTAAAATAATCACAGTAGAACTGTTACGTATATATCCATAAAATGTGTAACTAATGCAGGGTGGAGGCTCACTGATAGCTCAACCCATGTAATTCCTCTACTTTAATCATATCTGGGATATCCGCTCTATCCATGAAAGGGTTTGGCAGATGTTTTCAGTAAATGTAACAAATTTAGATTTAGTCAGTCCGCTCTCCATCACAAGCCAACACACAGATATATAGCTAATAAAAACTCTAATTTATTTAACACTTTTATTGTTGGTGCACTGTTAATTTTTCCATGTTAAAAGGATCAATTCAGTTTGGATAATTGTAAACTCTTTTTTTGCTTCAGCCTTGAAAAAGTATTACAAAGCAATAAATCTTTGATCATCTAAATGTATATTTCTTACTGTATGTGAATAATTTATACACAGACAGTGATGTCTGATTAAATCAGCAGGAATTTCTCTTGTGACATTGTGGCAGGGAAACATGGAAAATGAAGCTCACACTGACAAACACTACACAAGGACGGAGGGACCTTGCATCCTCTGCGAGGAGATACATTACACAATGGTCAGCGTATAAAACAAAGGTCCTCAGATAAAAGCAACCTCGAAAGATTAATTTTAGTGTCAAGGGAAAAATGTAAATTATAATTGTGGCAAAGGTCTGGCAGTAAGATATAAACTGTATGCTGAGATTTGTAAAACTATCATTTTAAAACAACACATCCCACATATTATTCATGAAGAATCTGTACAGCTGTTAGTCTTCTTTGTTTTAGCATAAAAATTATCTGGTCAATACCTGGGTTTAATTAAATTTGTGCAAGGTGTGCAAGCTGACTGTTCCATAATAATCTAACAAAGTAAAAAAAAAAAAAATTTAAATTACATAAAACAAGTATAGGGTAAATTATGTACAATCGTAAATAGTTTACACATCCCAAAAAAAGTGATACCCCTACAATTAAAAAACCGTGTTTATGAGTGCCACTCTGGTTTTTCTAGAATACTAAATCCTTAAACTGTTTCCTGACTTCAACTTGATCCTTTGTTGCTTTACATGTAAGATAATTTTGCTTTAGACATAAGATATGGAGAAGATTAAATACTTTTCGTCTTTGCTGTATATAAAACAATATAAACAATTGTTTTATAAAATACTTTTTTATGAAACCAAAAGGGGATACTGCTATTTAAAAGTTAGCAGAAACGTCTGGATGGTATAGTTTGAAAAAAATTGGGTTTATTTTGTTTACAGTGCTTGGACAAACCCAGAACTTCGGAGTGATGATCCGCACTATAATCATGTTTGTGATGTCATTTTGTTCACTTCTGTCCCTTCACTTACGGATCACTGCGTTCTCGAAAGGGATAATTGTATCTAAATACTTTTACTTGTTCAATTTAGAAAACTGGCTGCTTAAAGTTCATGACTAATTTTCATAAACGGCACAAAATTCTTTCGTGCCACTGAGGGATTATAAGTAAGGTCTCCTGCTCGCTGGCAGATCATTTTGCCAGTTCTTCTGTTTGGTTTAAACACTCAGAACACCTGTTCACGTGAGACTTTTTTGGCCTTGAAACGCTTACATTTTTTCCTATCGAGTTGTTAATTAAAAGATTTCCCTCTCGGCTGCCTCCAGTGTGTCCTTTGGCACATGTGTCCCTCCACTTCTTGACAACAGTGTAGGCTAGTTCACAATGTGAAATTATTCTGGCTGTCACGTTTTGAGCTGCCGAATAAATACATGCTGTTTAAAGAAGAATCATTAGTGTCTGTTTTTTTTAATAATATTTTTGGCCTTTAAGTATTACCTTGAACTGTTTCTATCTTGCGGTGGAGTAATTTTGAAGGATATATCTGTGAAGGTGTTTAAAGACAAGAATTTGGTTGTTTGGTTGTAAAAGTAAAACAGACATCCCCGTATACAGAGATCATTATTCGACAGCACAGCCAACTGGGGCTGGATTTCTGACCTTGGGATCTTTGTGTGTCTTTTCTAATTTTACATTCCCCATTTCTTTTCTGAATACTGCAAACTATGGCCACTAGTGTCACAAATCTAAAAAAAACAAGACGTATGTGCAGAAGTTTCAAATAACTGTGATTTATTCAAAACAGACAGAATTTTACATGCACCTCATTAAAATGTGAACATGTTTTTGTAATATTTCTGGATAATATGTTCAAATTAGACTTATGTGATGCTGACTTTCCTTAGTATTATCTCACAAAGACAATTAAAAATGTTGGATAGTACAAAATTATTGGAAGACATTACTTATTGAAAAATAGGCCAACAGCACAGAATTATTTATTGTATGTTTTAATGCCTAATATGAATTGTTGAATTTAATAAAACATGGGCCACTTTTCTGTTTAAACCACATCCATAAAGATGACCTCATTATAACTGACATCAGAAGCCCTTTGCTCCATTCTGGCTGGCATTCAATATGATTTCCAATCATGTGCGTAATAAATCGACGAACACCTCGAGTGTAGCTCCAAAATTTTCCGGCAAATGGGAGAGGATATTGTCTTCACCTGGTGAGATTTAGGTAGGCAGATGTATTGCTTACAGCGCCTAATGGGTCCGCCGTTTCCAGGGGATGTTGTCTGTGCAGATGGTTACCTGAGTGGGGCGGGTCAGGAGCGAGGCTTCATGCCCTTTTCTCTAACCTTCTGTACTTTTTGTGCCTGTCAGAAACTCGTGATATGTTTTGAAATGACTGTAATTATTCAGATATATGAATATAAAAACAAGGTTGAATTAAACTGTTAGTGGTATTTTAGGGGTCTTTTCGTTTTGTATAAAAAGCAGAAAACTATGTTTGAAACCTTGAGAGTGAGCACTACGCTGATAGGAATAAAGCTATAAGTTAGAGGACAAAACACATTAATGCAAAACACAAAGGAAACTGAGGAATAAAATTGTGATATCAAAATGCTCAGCTCAAGCATAAACTCATAAAATAAAAGATTTATAAGTTGATTTACTAAGTGATGAAGATGAAGTCTTACAAATGTATGAGAGATACTCGTGTTGGGACTTAATAGATCTTGCCAAAGGATTCAAAAGTCCTCCACAATCCATTTTCCATTTACTTTACTACAGTGGTATGTGACAAATATTGTAATCTAATAACTTTTATAACAACAAGTCCGATGTAAATGAGTGTCATGATTTGTTTTGCTTGAGGAATTGATTGAAAAAAGACTAATAAACTCAGGTCCAGTTGTAATTGAAATTAATCTTCACAAAAAGTTCACAACAACTAAGATTACTGAAAGAAAAAAAGCAGGCAAAGATTAAGGAACAGGGGAGAAATCTGAGAGTACAACATGAGGATCTGACAAGAAATTAATGAAAACAAGTGGCCTCCATACTGGAGAAGTAATTATTAAATGCAAACTGGGCTTGATCAGTGAACCAAACGCTGCGGCAATAAGAAAAAACAGGATGCTAAAGAGAGAATAGAGGATAAACTATTGAAGTCCATCATCACCACATCCATCACAGTGTGGGGCAGCGCTCTCACAAAACACGACACCAAGAGACTGCAGCACATTATCAAGTCTGCAGAGAGGACCATCGGTGTAAAGCTGCCCCCACTGCTGGACCTGCATGCCTCCAGAACTAGGAAGCGTGCAGAGAAAATCATCACCAACCCGTCTCACCCTGGCCGTCACCTGTATCGGTGCCTTCCATCAGACCGACGCCTCAGCCACATGAAGACCCATAAGACCAGGCTACAGAGAAGCTTTTTTCCAACTTCCATTATTCTCATGAACAATTTATTTATATATTTTTATAACTTCTATAGTTTTTATACTGCACAAAACTGCACTTTAAAAAAAATATAAATTACACATGCTTAATGTTACAAATGTTTCTTTACTGTATTTTTCGTGCACTGCAAGAATCTGTGTAACCAAAAACAAAGTCCTTGTATGTGTGAGCATACTTGACCAATAAAGCTTGATTCTGATTCTGATTCTGATTATTCTTATTCTGATCCAAAAATATACTGTGTCACTTTATGTTAACTTTATGTTAAACATTAGTGAATTGCAGCAGATGAAAGTCCTACTTTATGACAGTTAATGAACCTGTCTTTGAGAAAAAAAATACCTGTAAGTCCATCTAAATGGTAAATGGCTTGTACTTGTATGCCGCTTTCTGAAGTCTCACAACCCCCCAAAGTGCTTTACGCTACAAGCATTCATTCATTCACACATTCATTCACACACTGGGGACGGTAAGCTACTTTAAGGTAGACAAAGCAGCACTTGGGCAGTCTGACAGAGGCAGAGCTGCCATACACCTGGTGCAACCGGGCCCTCTGACCACCACCAGTAGGCAAGGCAGGTGACGTGTCTTTCCCAAGGACACACCGAATCACAACGTTTAAGGGGGGGCTTGAACCGGCAAGTGACCAGTTACAAGACGGCTCACACTTTCGGCTCAAACGCTGCCTGTTGTTGTGGTGGGGGGAATAATTGAAGTGAGCTTTTTTTGTTATATTTTATAATTTAACCTGCAGACTTCAGCAGACCGTTTGTACTGGTAGATGACACAAAAATAAATAAATAAATAAATAAAAAGCTACGGCAAAGCAACACATTTTCTTTCTGAAAAACCATTACAGAAAACATACAGCTATAGTGGCATTAATCGTCAGGCTCTTGACTGGCTCTCTGGATTTGCTATCTTTGAGGCTAAGATTGCAATGATTTTATATGGTTTGCAGAAAAGTATTATGAAGAACAAAAATATTTTTTTTTAAATCATACTGTCACTTTTCGTTTTTTTTGATGTTGTTTTTTCTTGAGTTTGCTCTTTTTTTGAAAGGCTATATGTTTTTGTGAAAAGTACCTAAGCAATATCAAAATCAAATCAAATGAAATCCCATAGGGAAATTGAATATGAGGCAGATTTGGGTTCATATGTAACATTTTCCATTTTGTTTTGGTTTTCTAGCTCTAAAAATGATAATATTTGACATGCAAAATATTTAGCAATGAGCACCAACCGTACATTGAGAAGCTTTAATTAAACTTCTTAAATTATGAAAATTTTTTGTGGCAACTAAATTGTGCTATTATATATCTTGTCCCATGTATTTGTGAACTTATCATTTTGATGGAATGTGGATTCTCACTCATTTTGACATTATTCTTTGCCGAGCGTCTCCCGTATTTAATTAGCACTGCATTAAAAGTTGATTTAAAGCCAGTTTCAGCCTGTTATAAATGATTACCTGGAAAGACCAAATATAGCCATAAAATTTCAGTTAATATACGATGACATTTCTCCTGCAAAAAAAAATTTAACCCTTTAAATTTTGCATCTTGTAAGATTATATTGCGTATTTTTTACGTTTGAGCTATTAAACCATTTTTTTAATTACAACATCGTCTAACAAAAAATATTCGGAATAACTTAATGCAAAAACCAAGACAAAATTATTTCAATAAAGAAAAAGAATCCCATTGGATTGCAAGCTATAAAATCAATAACCAGCATTGAATAGGCAGACATGTTAACTAGATAACGCGAATAAGCCTGATATTTTATGGCTGAGCAATTGTGACTTCCCCGGCATTTACTGCCCGGGAGGTGTCTGCAAGCTTGTAGCACTCCTTGGTGCATTGCTAACAGAGGATGTGAGCAATATTTATAGTTCGCAGCCAGCAGGAGAATCCCCCAGACGTATGGCATTGTATTGGATTGCAGTCTTCCACTTTGTATGCAAAGCTGTCCTCTTTAGTGCTGACAAATGCTGCTTCTTTTGCAGCAAAATTGGAAGCAGATGAATGTATTTCATTTGTGTATTAATGTGCAGTTATGGAAATGTGAACGTTTGTGGGGTTTCCTGTCCAGCTTCTTTTTTTTTTTTCATTTTGCTCTGGAAGTCCATTGGGATTTATTTTCATAAACATATAACAACAAGCTTTTAAATCTGTGGTGTGTTGAAATTGAGTTCTGTAACATTTTATTTAGACGTGAGATTTTAGCTGTACTAAATTTGTTTTTTGTTTTTTCCTTACTCTTCTTTTGTTTAGCTTTTCTCCATCAGGTGTTATTATTTTGATTTATGAGACAGAACTTGACTCATAAAAACCTAACTGGCTGTTGGACAAGCGAATAAATCCTGTTTGTATTCTTTCTGCAGTTTAGGAACAACAGTTGCAGTTCCGGTTATCTTTAAATACCAGTTTATGGCTATGAGAAGTACATAAAAGAGGTTATCTACTGACCTAACATCCAACAGGCTTTTATTAGCATTGTCAAAGCAGCACAGAATAATTTTGTCTTCCATTTTTTTTACTTTTGTCTGTTGTTGGGAGTGAACATTTCTAAACGAACGCTATAAACATAAACCAGTGCACAAGAAAGGCAAACTAAATTTGTTCTACAGTTCAAACTTGGCCCATAATGTCCAATTTGAAACACCGAAAGCTTCACAAAACCATAGATAAGTATTTAACAAAAGAAACATGTGACATAGGTGACTTAAGACTTCAGTAAAGTGAGAGCAGCTGGTGGTGATTTCAAATACTATTTGACAGCAGGAGTTGTTTTAGCTGCAGGCTTTCTAATGCCCACCCACTTGCTGTCAAGTGTGTCTGCTATACGACTCTGCATGAGTTGGTAATATTGTGTGTGTGTGTGTGTGTGTGTGTGTGTGTGTGTGTGTGTGTGTGTGTGTGTGTGTGTGTGTGTGTGTGT
>JAVLVB010000002.1:7896688-7935612 GCA_032876305.1 Orestias chungarensis
CCCCCCCCCCCCCCCCCCCCTTTTTTTTCTGCACACATGGGTAGACTGCAAATTATTCTCTTACCAAGAAGGGAAAAAACATGACCTTCCTGTTCCGACCTCTCAATGGCATACACTAATTTACTTTATTAGATGAGGAGTTTAGTTTAGATTAAGGGGACTCAATTTATACCAATTGCTACACCCTGTCAACCCTCTGCACTAATGTGTCACCATTTGAAACAGGTTTTTACAGTTTGTCAAACAGGTAGGGTAAATCCACTTTCTTTAAAACAACAATACCTCTGTAACCATATATAGCATCAAAAGTCTTTATCTGTCCTTCTTTGGGAAATGAAATGACAGCTTTTGCTACATTGCTTTTAAGTGAAATTGTCTGTGTTCAAGCATTAGAAGTAAGCTATTCAAAAAAACAAATGGGTAAACAGGAGCCACACACTCCCTTGTTGTTCTTGACTAATACTGATCCATTTTTTATAGATTTTCTTAATTGAACATCAATAAAATCAAATGTAACTTTTTTCCCCTGTGGACCTTAATTTGTAACACCTTTCGAGCAAATGCTGGTTCAGTTTATTTTATTCAGAGATTACATACAGAAGAAGTAAGATGGCCTTGACTTTAGATCATTGAGCTGTTCAAAGCTTGTAACACTACAAGGGTATGTAGATTGTCAGATGAAGGACACAATCAAGCTGAGTGTTTTGAATACATTCAGTTGACAGAATAAAACCTTCCTTCTCAACGCCTGGTATTTCCTTGTCCTTTTTTAATTCTCTTGACATTCACATCAGTATTTGAATGCATTTTTAGTTGGCTTGTTTGAATAATGACATTTAGATTTGGCTTTGTTCTACTTGAGAGATGCTAAAAGTACATTTATAGTTAAAACCGACCTTCCCAAGTATCAACATACCTTTGCTGTGACTGTATTAAACTTCACTTTTGCATTTCACCATTTGCATTTAAAACAACACCAAATGTGATCCAAAATTCAGGGATGCATCGAAAACCTGCAGGATAGACAATGGAACAAGGGTTAGTTGGCTGGTCTAAACCTTTACATCTAACGTTTAACAGTGGTGTAAATGCAAATAAACACTTGCCCATTTTAACAAGTGTATGTCCTTCCGAATATACTCCCTAAGAAGTGAATACATCAATAGTGCTGCAGCCACCCAGCTTTTTCTGTCCATTCATCATTTGTTACTGGATCCAGGGGTCGCAAAACTGAATCTCAGATGGTGCTTTGGAAAGATAAGGAAAACTGAAGCATTGCTCCTGGCTATAATTTAGACAAATATGTAATGCCTGATGTGTCAAGGTAGTGTAAACACAGTCATTTAACTAAAAGGACCTCAATTTACTCTCCGTCTTTCCCTTTGTGATTTGCTTTTATAATTTGAAACCGGTACATACATAAGATAAATGTTCCCCTGTTTGTTCAATTGAGCGATTGTATGCAAATTAGGTTAGCAAAGTAATATAAGCCCATGCAAATCAGCTCTCATAACGTTTCAATTCTTGCATGTTTGGAAATGTACTAAAACGAAAGGTAGGAATTTCTCCTTTACTAATAATGTAAAATATACAGATCAGGCTTAGCTGCACAGTTTTGAATGGCTCCTTAACAGGCCTCTGTGGAACTGAATGATAGTGGATGAGGGGATATGGGTGGGTTGTGGGTCACGTCTGGACTGGACTTGGACAAACCTGCTCTAGAGCAAAAAATCTGCAGAAACTCATCTTTATATAAGCACACCATTTCCTGGCAATCAGAACATTTGATTTGCTGCATCTGTCATGGTTGGGGGTTAAAGAGAGCCTGAGTGCGGGGAGCTTATGGATGAGAATAACTTTGTTGGAAAAAAACAAAAACAACAAATTCAATGTAATGTCTTGGTGAACATGGAGGTAAACATGTGGAACAATGGAAAACCATGGAAGACACCAATAAAGAACAACAAGTATAGCCTGGCATACACTCAGTTTAGGGTTGAGAAAGTAGCACAGTAATCAGATGGAATAATCTGAGGTAAGCAGAGGCAGCTGGGAAAGTGAGTAGAGGGAAATTAAGAGATGTAAAACAGCTGAGAAGGGACATGCATATACTGGCATGCTGAGAAAGGGAGAAAAATAAACAATGCTGAAACAGGAAAATCATGAATAAAATTAAATAGCTTGGAAAAAAAAGAAAAAGAAAACCAAGCTAATGAACTTAGATCTGATATTCAAACATAAATTAACTCAGCGGTAAATCACACAGCAGAATGAAAAACCGTTTTAGGTAAATAAACAGGAAAAGATCAAAATAAGAAACAGAGTAAAGTAAAGTCCAAACCATGAAACATGACCAAATTTGCTTCCCCTTCTCCTTTAGAACCAGTTTCCATGTACCACATTTGTTTATATAGCAGTTTTAATATCAATTTGAGATAATGTATTTTTTAGATTTGAGACTCCATGAATCTGCCTGTTTGCTTGAGGTTTTGCATCAATAAATATCAGTAAGGTTGATGGCTCTGATGTGCAGCTCCGTTCTTTTTTCACCACTTCAAACAGAATACTTTGCTGTAGAGTAACAGCAGCCAAATGAAAATCTTTCTGGCTTGTTGAGTAAATTTGCAGCTAATTAGAAACAAATAAACCGTCGTAATGCTTCCTGTTAGAACCACCATTAGTTCGGTCATGGTCAGGAGTGGTGCTTAAGGTGCACATGTGGAGATGTATCTGTAACTACCAAGAAAACTATATTCACATCTAGCAAAGAGATAAGGAATTATAATGAAATACTGCCTGATGCCAGAAATACTGTAAAATAATAAATTATTAATATTATTTATTTTGCTATTATATCTTAACATTTCTTGAGCATAATATAGTATATTTGATAACTGAACACAAATTCTCACACATAGTCTTTAATCCTTGAATCTTGCGATATTCTTCCACAATTACTGTCCATTGATGCACAATTTCCTTCTAACACATGTACACCAATTATTACAATAGCTGGATTTCTACATCAGAAGTTAAAAAAAACACAGTTACCCAGTGTATGCTAATAGCTGATGCAGAGTAACAGCCAAATGAAAAATGTTCTGGGTTGTTGAGTTAATTTGAAGCTTATTAGAAACTAATAAACCGTAAAGTAGAGGGAAGTGGAAGAAATGTCTCATTTTTTACCAAATATAATTTGCCTTAGGTAAATGACCTAAAATGGAGTTAGAAAAGTAATAGACTTAAACTTACATGAGGCCCATATTGGAATAGACTGTCTGTTTATGTCTGTTTAAGGGAGATTGTGCCCTAAATTAACTGTATGAAGTTCTCTGCAAAGGGTACATAAGCCGCTGTAAACATCTCATTTAAACTCTTTCTGTATCATGTCTAATCACCATGTCCTATGCTTGCTCCACAGAGATTCGAGAGGCTTTCAAGGTATTTGACAGAGACGGGAATGGCTTTATCTCAAAGCAGGAGCTGGGAACGGCCATGCGCTCGCTGGGCTACATGCCGAATGAGGTGGAGCTGGAGGTTATCATCCAAAGACTTGACATGGATGGTGCGTCTCTTACGCTCTTTCTGCTGCAAAAACTGTCCGACACAGGAGCTCTACTGTGACCTGATTGCATTTCCGTGTGTTTCATCAGGTGACGGCCAGGTGTGCTTCGAGGAGTTTGTCACATTGCTCGGTCCTAAGCTTTCTTCTGCTGGAATGCCTGATAAATTCCATGGAGCAGACTTTGACTCTGTGTTTTGGAAGGTATAGACCTAATTATCATAAGTCATATGAATAACAGAAATTCAACAGTCACAGTAGTTTTCTTTTTTTAAATAGAAAGTCTGCAGTTGTTACTAATTTTTATCATATTTCTAAACCTTATCGAAAATTATTGTAATTTTAAATTTAAGCATACAGCACATTTGATCTTCAAAAAAGATCTTCATCAGCTGTCTCTGGCAGAGAGCAAATTAAATTATGAATTTGAGACAGAATTGAGGTCCTTTGTCATTTGGTCAGCATTCCGGGTTCTGTCTTTTCTGATCAAAGCTGGCGATCGTGGATGAGAGAGTGGAGTTTCTCCTCCTAATTAGACAATTTTTTGTGTGTTTTCTGTGTTCCCAGTGTGACATGCAAAAACTGACAGTGGATGAGCTGAAAAGACTCCTGTACGACACTTTCCGTGACCATCTCACCATGAAAGACATTGAGAACATCATTATGACTGAGGAAAACCACCTGAACAGTCCAGAGTCTCACATAGACATTGACAGTATGTTTCATAAATTGTACTTTTTTTATATTCTCTGACATGTTCAAACTGTGTAATGACTCGGGGATGCACTAATGATGTTTTTTTTTTGTTTTCTTTTTTTCCTAAATCTCTTTACAGCGAGCCCCACGCAGCAGGAAAAACACACATGTGTGCGTAAAAGCCTGATTTGTGCCTTCGCAATTGCATTCATCATCAGCGTCATGCTTATTGCAGCAAATCAAATGCTCCGCAGAGGGATGAAGTAAATTAATGTTGCCAGCAGGAGAAAAAGGAATGGGAAGAAAAGAAAAATCATTAACCAAACCAAAAATTATATTTTATGTTGTAATTCATAGTTGAAATGCTTTCACAGCCTTTGTCAGCAGCATTAAGGATCAAATGAAGTCACACGTCATGCAGCCTGCCATGATGAAGAGGAGAAAGGAACTTCAAGGGCTGATTAGTGTTACGGACCTGTTGGCAATGAAACAAGAGCAGAAATTAGAATGTAACTTGAATACTTTAGAGCTTAACGGTACAATACGTGCTGTAAGAGTAGCTATGGTGCATAAAAATCCTTCAGCCCTGCAATGAAGTATCTCTCCACCTGGAATGCACCAAATATCAAAGTACCAATGATATTAAATAAGCAATAATAATGTCGACCGCATATTATTTTATTTTAGTTTAAAATAACACACAATTCTCCACATTTATTGGTCCCCTGGTTGAATTGAGTTTTTATTGATCACAGTCTATGGTATCTACATACATTTGGCAAGCTTTCCATGACAATTGATCTTATACACATGTACTTTTCTGCTAGGTGCTCTTCAATATCGCAAAGATGAGAGTATATTCCATTAAAGTTAGACAGGTATTAGAAATATTGTCCATATCTAAAGTCAGAGTGATGAAAAAGTTAAACCTGACTGAAACTGTGATAAAAATTAACTGTTACCACACGCAGTGAGTAGTGTGACCAAGCAGGTCCAAAATTCTTGTGGCGACCAAGTCAAATAAAAAGTTATTTAGAGGATTTTATACTTGTCTTTACCAGGGATGCCAATATTTGTGGAGGGTGCAATATCCCTAACATGTCTGAATGTTATTTTTTTAATCAGCTGTTTAGTTTACTACACTCACATTAGAAATTATTTAGTAAATATTTTATTCTTTCCTTTTCCAAATACCAAATTGAGCAAATATTGGTTCTAATGGATGAGAAAATAGAGATATTGATCTAATTATACAAAAAATATTACATTTTGCACCCACATTAATTTTTTTTAATAAATTTTACTTATAAAGTTACTCTGATGTTGACATTTTAAGTAAGTTGTAATCACAGTCGCTGCATTACATTTCATCATCAGGTCATCTTTACACCTTTACTGTAGAGCACTTGTAAAATCACATATGGCAACTTAAAAAGAGGCTTTTTGTGAGCTCTGAGGGGTTTTTTCTTTAATGTATGAGATGTAATGTAGAGAGAAGTACAGGCACAAGTAAATGTGAGGAAGCGTAAAGAGTAACCAACGAAGAACCATAGAATCACTCTGGGAATTATGACTAAACAAGAGAGATTTGGAGACTGGCTGTGATCCTAAACCACATGCAATGGGTTCCAGACAATTTATTGCACAGAATGACAAAAAGGTCCCACGCTCCCTTCCAGAAAATTAATTGCGCTGCTTTAAAGCTCCCACAGAGTCTTCCTACAGCTTGAGGTTTGTGTGTGAGTCAAACATGTGTTTTGTCTGCTACAATCTGGACAGTTGTAGTTGGAAATAATCCAAATGAATCAAACTTAGAATTACAAACAATCCCTCTGTATTTGCATGGATCGACCCTTATAGCACTAACCAAACCTACTGGCACATGTGGTTAAAAGATCCAAAAAGATGGTTTCCTCAGTTATTCTATTAGGATTTGTGGTATATCCCTGAAACGACATTCACGCCTATTTGGTCACATATTTTTCAGTACTATAATCTCAAAAAACTGGAACTATTGGCAATTAAATTTACTGGTGGAATCCAGATTTGAGAATTTCAAAAGGTTTTCATGACATGAACTCCAACAAAGTCATTTTCGAGAGAAACAGGCTCACAGCATCACAGATTCTCAATCCTACTTCACATTTGGAAGGATTTACTTTTACACATTTGCATCCTCTGTTTACATCCAGAATCATTCGTTGCAGAAAAGTACAATCTTTATGTTCTTAGGTCAGAGGATTTGGGAAAACAAGCTTTTCTAGTCCTAATTAAAAGTGAGAAAACTAATTACTCTCATTTTTTACTCTTATTCATTCTAAAACATTATTTGTTTTGTGCAAGGTATCAGTTAAAGGCATAGTAGAATTCAGCAAACGTCAAACGTTGGTGTTTGTGATGGTAGGACAAAAAATGTTTTTCTTACCTCTTGACAATTTGCAGACGATTTAATACGTGGATACCAAAAAAATAAATAAAAAATTAGGTGCCATTCTCTGCTGCAGGTTGCTAACCCTGAGGTTTGGAAGTTTTCTTTTCCTTGCCTAGGAACACTTTACTGCCCATGGTTCTCCGCCAACCTTTTTTCTCACCGTTCCAGTTGTTTTAAAGTTTTAATCATTGCTCTGATTGTTAATATGGGCAAATTAGGTTCATATTTTTTTTTTCCATTCAGCCCTTTTCTGACTTATGGACACATCTGCTTATTTTTGTTCTTGTGTATTTCCCAGTTTTAAAAAACGGTTATTTTCATATTCAGAAGTATATGAAGTTCTTTTGAATTAATACGTTCTTTAGTCAAAAAAAATTTCTGGGAAATGTCAGAGGTATGGGAAAGGGTTTAGTATGTCTAACAAATGCAACTTTTAGCAAAAAACACAATTTTTTTTATGTAAGATTTTCATCCCACCTTGGATATAAATGTCTTATAATTAATGGTTACATTTTTATTTGATTTTCAGTGTAAGATTGTGACACTGAGATAAAAGATTGATTTACTTTAACCGGGTTGGCAGTGGTTGTGGAGAGTGCAGCAAAAAACTCAGATCCAAGAAGAAGTGTTGATCTGTTATCCATCGCACAATTCCAGATGATATTTTACATACAAACACTTTCCACAGTACATGCAACTCCTAACTGCCCATTTCAAATTAGTGCATATATACCATACTTTCATATTGAGACGATTTAGCAGCAGAATGACCCATTTTAGAATAAGTAGAACCGTGTTTTTAGACTATGTATTACCTGTAATATTTATAGCAAATGAATATGACGTGTTGTCTGCGGCACACTTGCATGTCAAGAAATAAATGTTTGTTGTATGTGGGTGGTATAAATTAATGAGGTACATGTTTAAATAATTATGCAATTTGTTAAGTGATAATCGTAAAAAAAAAAAAGGGGGGACGTTTTCTTGTAACATTTCTTGGACATTTTTTGTCAATGTGCAACGATATCAGAACCCAATATCTTCTGCAGTATGCTGTGAAAAACAATTTAACATATCATGGGAGAAAGTTATTTTCTGGCTATTAAATAGAGCACTTAGACCACATATTATTTAAATATAAAACATCATTATATTTTCTTATATTTGGATGAGCTAAACATTAGATTGATGTTATTTTGTTATCGATATATGTTTAAAGTTTTTTGTTAATAAAACATCATAAAAATGCACAAAAACATTATGTATCTGGCCGTTCAGATACAAGTCCTGTATATTAAGACCATGCACTTGTGTTTACTTTTTAAATTACTTAATATTTAAGGTTGTCTTCAGGTTTTATAAAAGGATTCATATTTATGTGTTTTGTCAAATTAAGTTTCTCAAAGCTCTACAACAAAGTGAACAGTGTGGGGTTGATGAGAATCACTCTGGCAATAAAATATATATTTTATCGGATGTAGCAGTTTGTGTAAAAAAAAAAAAGAAAAAGATTTATAGAACATTGCTTTACCTTTTCATGGGAACATATCATGTAAAAATGGATGTTGTGTGGATATAAAATATAGTTACTGTGCCAAATCTTGTCCTATGATGCACTGTAATAAGAAATGTTGTTCTATTTTATGTGTCATAATAATGAGCAGATCACTTTGTTAACAGGTTGTCTTATTTGTCGTAATTGTAACTTTTCGTAATTGTAAAACAAAAAAATCAAGTGCCACTAAAGCAATGTTACTCCAGAAAGAATGGGGAAAAAAAGCTGTTTCATCTTTTTTTGTCGAACATTATTACGATGTTGAAAGAGTTTCTAAAATAGAATGACAAGTAATTAAAAATGTGATTCTCTCCTCCGCAAAAGATTCTTCCATACCTCCATAAGTATTGTGCCATCCAACTGTTATACGTGAACTATGATTTTTTTATATATATCTGAAAAAAACATCTGCTGTTTTATTTTGTTTTGCTCCTGTAAAAGTCATTGCAACAATTATATTATAATTATACATCATTGTAAAATTTTTCCAGATGCATGGAGTCTACTAAAAACAAGTGCAATGGTAAAAGTCCTGTAGCTCTGTCTCTGCTCAGAAAAGAATAAATGAAGGTGAGAAAGATGCACGGTTTATTGAGGACATTTGCATACTGTCAAATCATAAAGACAAATGATTTCATTATGAAGTGAAAATATGGTGAAAAGCAGAAAAAAATGCATTGGCCCTGGGGTTAGAAAAACAGTATAATTCTGAATATATTATATATGCGACCATTTTAGCAAACGATCTATCACTTTGCATCAGACTCAGTTAAAATATTCAGTATCTACGAAGAATAATAGTTTGAAAATAATAGGCCAATATTTTGAAGCTTAAAAAAAATAAATTATGAATAGGTAAATATAAGTTCCCACCACTAGAGAAGAAGCACAGTTTCAATCTTAAAAGAATCTGAATTAAAATTGCTTGAAGAACTCGGGACCATCTGAAGTCAAGGCCTTCTGAAATTGCTTAATTCCCAGCATTCTGTCTACGCTGAAGCAAATTTTTATAGTCAATGTAAGATTATTCATATAGCAGATTTCAGCAGCAAAGCATTTAAAAGTGTTTTCCTTGATATTTTATGTATTTTGAAGCCTACGCTCTAAGGGAGCCAGAATTTGGATTTTAGGACTAGGGTGGTTGGCTGTAATTTTGTTTAGTGAGAGCTCAAGCTGCAGCTGTCTGAATTAAACACCCATGAAGATCCTGTTGCTGTAATCAGTTTTGTAAATTAAAAGGCTATTGAACAAAAAAGTAAGCCCCCTGCTTTAAACATAAAGGGCACAAAGGTGGACAAAAATGTTTTGCTGCCAACAAAAAAGCTAAAAGAAAACAACTAAATTGTTAGTCCACAACACAAAGAAATGAGTATCGAGGGGTCAAGGTGAGACTTTTAAGCATTGAGACGGAAGCATCTTGCTGTGGCACTTGTGCTTTCAACACCAAACAGTAAAAGCACTTCAGCTATTTTCAACATCCAGAGGACTAAGCTTGGATGCAGGTAGGTGTTCCAACAGGACAATGATCCATAAAGCTCATTGAAACATGTTACATTGGTTCAGTAGGTTAACATTAAGCTCCTGGAACAGCCATCATAAAATCTGGAGCTGTGCCAGAACAGCAATCAGCTTAAACGAACTCTACAAATTCAGTGAAAAGATTTGATTAAAACATCCAGCCAGAATTATGCCACAATCTTGAAGTTATACTTCATTAGTGACAAATTGTCTATACATCCTGAACCAACATGACAAACCATGAATAATCTCCCTGTATTTCAGTTCACCTGTTAACTTAACAAGAATGTTTCTGAACTAAATGTAGCGGCCAGAGTTCCTTTACATCTTTTCTCCAGAAAGGCATCAGCATTAGTGGACTTTTTTAGGAATGAAGAGTTTTAACATTGCAAATGTCAGAAAAACTGTTGTATTTTAGTTGATTCCTCAGATGTCTGCCAGATTGTTTCTCAGACCTTTCTCTTTTATCTGGATTTAGCCGTTTTAGTAGTACACAACGCCCCAGGGAAATGTTTCAGCTTCTATTATCACCTAAATTATGCAATTAATCGTGCCAGAGTTAAATAAAAGAAACTATTATAATTACCCAACTAAAATAATGAAAACAAATTTATTTGCTACCTAACCTAAACAGCTTCTTTGCTGATGTAAAAAGAATTCCATTTTGTTATCAAAATCATCCAGAACCTTTTTTTTTTTGTTTCGCTCTTCCATCTATTTTAAGGTAAATTGCAGTTTTTAGTTAGTTTTTATTTCCAAATTACGGAAACATAAAACCTATACACTGCTGACTTTTTAGACAAACTTGAGCAGAAACAATTGCAGTATTTAGTGCAACTAAAGATAAATGCATGAATGAGTTTCTCTACATGTTTAGAACATCAACCACCAAAGATTACCTACCAGAAATATCAGTGTCTCATATTTCCTGTAAAACAAAAGCAACCATGCGACCACTGTTTTGAATAGCATCCGATTACAATCCTCGTTTGCGTCCTATTCTTTCTCATTTCCCTCTTCTGCCTCCTTCTACAATCCACCTTTAATTAAAACCACATCAACTTCCACAACTTGTTACATCTTTGATCTCGCAGCATGACAGGAGGCACGATAACAAAATGCTCGCACAGAGTGAGATGTGCAGGTCGCAAACAATTTCTTAAACGGTAAGACGAGTGGTTGACTCAAATGCATTTAACAGACGGCTACTACATGCTTATCGTCAGTTTTATAGTGTTTGTCTTGAGAGATAGCTTGCAAACCCTTCTTTTTCACTCCTAAAGCCTGAACCTCAGTTTAAAAAACCAAGAGTGACTCAAAACTACAGGCTTTACTATGCAAAATACTACAAAAATTATTTTATTTAAATAAGAAAAGCAGTTAAAACATGAGCACATCCTCACACAAACATGTGAAACAATATCTTTGAAACAAATCCCCCACTGATGGTGTAAGTCATCTGCAGTTGAACACAGGAGCGTGTGTCCATCAGCCCCAGTCTGCACTCGCACTGACTCTCCATCCACCCGGAGGAGGAGGCAGCAGTGAGGGTGGGAGTTCAGGAATGGAGAAGAGTTGTTGAGGAAAATCCCTTTCGGGTTCATCCTCTTCATTGACCTCCTTAGATTTCAAATCGCTGCAGAGATAAATAATTGAACAGTTGAATGCGAAATGAACAGAAACGATTATTAGTCATGCTAACCATGCTTGTGTCAAAGCGAAAAGTACCCTTTGCCACCCAGAGACGCTTGCTTCTTTTCCCGTGCAGAGAGCCAGTCCTGTATACTTCGTCCAGATATCCTTCTGTCGTCAGAGTCTTCTTTGTATTGCCTTTGTTCTTGAAATAAAGAAACCATTACTTTCATTAAAATGCAGCAGTTGAACGGTTTTCTATACACAACCTTGATGTAACATAGAAAACACTGTTGCATTAAAATCTTTGAAAATGTTTATTGTTTTGAATTATGGTTGATTTTTTCCCAAACACATTGTGTGTGGTGTCTTAAATCTATCCAAAAAAATAAGAGGAAAACTGTTATTGTAAAAGAAAGCGTGACTCTCAAGACTCACGTTTAAACCTAAAATCATATGGTGAACAGTACCACCTAGTTGTCACTACTTACCTTCAATCCGTCTCTTTAAAATGAAAATCCCCTCTTCAGACATATGAGAAAATCTGCAGTTTGGGCCAAAATCACAAACTCCTAAAGGACAAAAATACCAAACTGTGACAAATACATAAAATCCACTAATCCTGCTGATAAAGAAATTTTCTTTTTTTTAACCTTTTTGGAGAAACTTTCTGCAGGGTTTCTTTATTTGCTCATCTTGCAGAATAGCAGAATAATCTGTAACAATTAGAACGAGCAATTAAGTGACCGTTACAATTGCTTATCAGTTTTTACAAAATAAATATTAACATTGCACATTAAAAGCTCATAGATATCAGTCTTGCTTATAATATTTGACAGTGCAGAAATTCATGCTTTCTAACCCCAACCCCCTTAATAAACTGAATTGTATCTATAGAGTTTTAAATAATTTACAAATCGGACCATATTCTTTAGGATATTCTATTGCATGTGGATATTAGATTCACATTACCAATTCAGTTTGAACTAAACATAATTGTTTATCTTTGGGGCATATGACTAAAACTTGTATAACTTTTAAAAAAAAGAAGCTTGCATGTCTCTCAACTCCCACTTTAGAGCTCTCCTTTAGGCTAAAGAGAAGGAAGTAGTAAAAGCAGATAAAACTATTGCATTTTAGTCTCACCTCGGAACTGGTCAAACCAGGCCTTCTTCGCTCGGTGATGCTGAACACCATTCAGATGTTTCTTCCTGTTGTGCATGTTATCCTGAAAGGACCTGTCGCAGTAGTCGCAGTAATACCTCTTCCCCATTGTGCATCGATAGTAGGGCTGTCCACATGTGAAAGAAGGTAAACAGAGAAACAAAGACTGGGGTTAAAGCCAAAATACTGACAAGAGAATGGTGAACAAAATCAGATTTAGGGAGGTAATCTTTGTAGTAACGAATTTAAAGATCCAAAACATTGATTGGAAGAAAGTAAGTCCCCCTATTTTTCTAAAAAGATAAAATAAAGTATAGATGAGGATGAAGCTGTTATATCTTTATTAGGATCTGTTTTTTTACATCCCTTCTTTTCCCTCAGTTAACTTTTTTAATGACAAAGAAGGAAAGAAAAAGGAAACATACTTTCTATTCTATTCACTTAAGTTAATATGGCTAACAAAATCTCCATCATTCACCACGATTGTTGCTTTCTTTGTATTTAAACACGACTGCCATAAGAAGAATCATTTAGAATGATCCTTCTTTTTAACACCACTTATCCCCAACTAACCATTAACATGATAGCTCTCGTAGCGTTTCAGTGGTTTTCACTAACTTTGCATTCAGTCTTAACAATCACCATTAATTATTCGTCATAAAAACTACAGCAGTAACGTTTGTGCAAAACAATAATTCTGTAATTTCCCTGAACTTTAAGAAAAATGACTGTACATCTGGTTCGTTTACAAATTGGCTCATAACTTACCGATCAACGCTAAATGTCCTTATTATGTGAAACTTAACACTTTAAAACTCCACTGTAGGTCTTAAGCAGTTGCTATCGCACCTAACAATAGTAGAAGACACTAAAAAAGCTCCTCTGCCGTCATTAAAAGTTGCATGTAGCTGTTAGCTTGTGGCTAATCGCTGTTAGGAGGAAGTTGTTAGTGTGTCTACTTCCGCTACTGCGCAGTGGGCGCGCATCGCAAACCGCTGACATGGCGCTAGCTAAGACGGTCTACAATCTGCTGTTCAGGAGGACGTCCACCTTCGCGGTGACCATCATGGTTGGAGCCGTATTATTTGAACGGGTGTTCGACCAAGGCGGCGATGCCATTTTTGAGCAGATGAACCGCGGGGTAAGTCCGTTCCTAGTTGCTCTTTATCGGCGCTGACCTTGTGAGCAGAGGGCGCAGTGGAGCTAGTGTTAGCTTAGCCTAGACGGGTCGAACAATGACTTAGTTAAGAATCCTCTCTTTTTATAACCCGTCTAATGTTATGATATTGTCACCTTTTTACAGAAACTATGGAATCACATCAAACACAACTATGAGAGCAAAGAGGAAGAGTAGGACGCCACTCTGGGTCATTTGAGGCGGCTGTGCTAACGTGTTGTCTAGTTTCCATCACCACATATTCCTGGATTCAGCACCTTGAATGGAACAGCCGTCATCATGGACAATGTTCAGCCGGTCATGCCCAGGATGGAGGACGCGTGGAAGCTGACAGGCGGACGCGACCACCGGATAGATGGATCAAAGCTCCTCCTCAACCCTTGCAGATGTTTCCATGGATTTAATGGTCTTCAGATTGTAAATTGTTAAATTAAACATGTTTCCATGTCACGCTTTGTTTTGGTTTATTTTGCCTGTCAGCTGAACAGCTTAAAAGCCTCTTAAAATAAATGTCCAGTTTAACACTAGATGAAGCACCTGCATGTTGTACCATGTTATCAAGCAAGGTTTAGATGCTGTCTGGATAAGAGTGGAGTTTGATCTGAAAGTATTCTGATGAATAATCTGTTAATTTGGTAAAAGCCCAGTCTTCAAACCTCCCATTTAATTTATTTTTAGATATGAAAATAAGTTGGGTTCTTTTGCCCTGCATGCAATAACATTGAAGTGTATATTCTTTCATTTGTAGCAAAGGGTGAATTAACAGGTAAAAAGTTCATTCCTTTCAACTTTTTACCTTGTGACCTTCCTTTGTTCCCTTACTCTGTAAAATAGATCCTCTGGAGACAAATCCATTATAAATTAATTTATTTTTTAATTTTTGAAAGAAAATATTAAACCAATTTTTTAGTTGCGTTTTAAATTGACTAAACATTTGAAAAAATATAGCTTCTAAAACATTGTCTGAGAAGCTATAGCAGGTTTAGCAAGGTTTTTTTTGTCCTCTGTATGATTGCCTTTAACGTAGATGAAAAGACGATCAAACTTAACGTACATTTAATATACATCAATATGACTTGTTTGCACATAAAATAGTGTTTGCAAGTACAATACAGAAATGTTTGCAGCAGTATTACACCGTTTTAAGTTGTACATTGCGTATGATTTTTTTTGCTACAAAGTTTCTGCTTGTGCACTTGTAAAGCAAGAATGGTTTATGTTACGAAACCCTAGACCTCAGTTTGTTCCTTCTTAAATAACTCGATACAGACATGTAAAATTGATCCAGTTTTTGGACAAATGTGTATTGTTTAAAGCATATAAAATGTGACATAAAATCCCTTTCAAAACCATAATATAAACTCAACACACACCATTTTTAATAGCTCTGGTGCCATTTTTGAAACTTCAACTCCTAAAATTTTTGTACCAAGTTATTGAAACAATAAAATCAAGTTATTTCAAGGCATCAGAGATTGGCCACACCCATCTAAGGATCTGTAAACCAACATTAGGCCTCCAGGTGTCACACTAACAATTAAAAAATGACATTTCTGGTCATAGTTTTCTACTATATGAATGTTTAAAGTCTTGCAATACTCCAAGCCTGAAAGAAAGAACCACAAGGAGCACTTGTACCAGAAAAGTCATTTAGATTTGACAAGAACTCTGCTGGCTAAAGAAAAACTACATAAATGACTGAAAGAGGTTCTTACTACTTTCTGGTTCAGCCATTGAAACTGGTCACTGGCGCAGATTCTTTTTTCACTCTGCCTCCCCATACAACAAGATACCACACAGAAGAAATCTGCTTCCAACCCTCGCTAGTGGAAGAGGTTATTGAAAAGGCAGCAATTTTCTTCCAGTCTGTGATTTAACCAGTTACTGGAAGGGACATTGAAAGACTCAATGAGCACAGGTGAAGAAATGCAGCATCCCCAGAAATAGAACACCTGACTTTTTTGTCGTTGATTTTCCAAAGTTTTCTATTGTACATAAAAAATGTCCATTATGAATACTGCAATCCAATCCAACTTATTTGTATAGCACATTTATTCAGAATCATTTCTCAAGAGTTCTGCATATACACAATCCATAACAAGATTAAATAGAATAAATGGTATAAGAGAAACAAGTTATGCTGGTGGTACATAGAATACAGAAAAATTAAATGGGACTATCAGCTAAAACAGGAAAAATACAACTCGCAGTGTTAAAAGCCAGAGAATAAAATTGGGCTTAGATAGGACTTAAAAAGACCTAAAAAAAAAAAAGATATGACATTAAAAGGGTTGCAATGCAATATTACTGTTTTGTTAATGTAATTATGTGTATATATGTAGTATAGGGGAAATTTGACCTAGCTACACATTCAAAATGCAGAGTCAAATTTAACTTATTCATAGCCCTTTGTCAGACAATCTACAATGATCAATGTCACATCTCAGGCTAAATATACTGACAAGTTTATTTAGGGGGAAATTTTGTTCCATTTTATTAGTTTCTAGTTATGTTCAAATGAACTTGAGTAACATATCTGGGACACTACAGTGGAATTATGGGTGGCTGTAAATTAATAAGCGCCGCCACAATGACGACGACGTCATCAAAAATGTCTAATGAGAGTTCAGATTTCATGATTTCAAAATCCTTCATTCTACCAATGACGCGTTCAATGTGAATTTGTGCATCAGTAACTTGTTCGGTGCTCCCGTCGTTGCCGTCTGAAAGCAGCTGTTCAGATTTCAAGAATGGTGGGATTACAAGGGACACTCCTTTGTCTAGTAGTTGCTCTTGGATGTCAAACCCTCTGTCTGCAAGCAGGACATCACCCCTTTCTAACATGTCAATGATACCAGACCTTTTGACAATCTCTTCATCGCTGTTGCATTCCCCCGCAGGCCTGGATACAAAAGACACAGTTCCTGGTGGTGTACATGCCACCAAAACTTTAGCAGTAGGTCTTTCCTTGTAACGTGAGTATAACTGGCTATTGGATTTTGCCAGTGAAGGCCTCTGAATGGGTATCTCAATGCAGTCTATGATTGCACGCACATATTTGTACTTTTTGAAGCAGTCAGGGTAGTACAGCTGTATCTGCCCCTGTGTAGGCCAATAGAGCAATGGCCGTAATTCTTTTGCGAGCAGAGACAGCCATGTAGAAATAATCTGAGACACGTCACTGGTGCAGATATTAAACAGATAGGCAAGAAACATCTCAGGCAAATTTAACTTCAATTTCATCAGAGTTAACAAAAGCTCATTCTCATGGGACAGCTTTCTCTGGGGCCCTGGCTTTTTGTCCGCAGCACTCAGGCAAGCATTTACATTTTCAGACTGTTCACCTTTCAAATAATGTATTGATGGCAGTTTTGACTGGACCTCTTCAAACACCCACTGGAAGATGGAATAATTTTCTATCCCTGTGTGCAAACGCATCAGCTCATCAGAGTGCTTGATGTTAGAAATATCACAGAGTACTGGGAAAAGCTGTGTCTCATTAGACAATGTTCTCCCAAACTCCTCTCTCTCATCCAACAGTTCTTCCTTGATGCCGCTGTCCATGTCCCTGTCCTGCACAACATGTTCTGATTTCACCTGGCACTTTTCACAGACAGAGGAACATGTGCAGGCGCGTTCCGACTTAAGACAGTAATTGTGCTCCTCCAACAGGTCGGAGGTGCTGTATGATGATAATGATTTGTGAGGTGACTGGGATGTTGATGTCTGTGAGGGTGAGGCATTCTCAAGTTTAACACTAGGTACAGTGTAATGATGATCACTGTTGATGCGGTCATCTGACTCTGGGCTGACTGGAGTTTCACTTGTGGCTTCATCCTTGAGCTCTGTCCTTCTCTTGTTTTTGTTCATGTCCTCATCAATTCTCCTTACCTTAAAAAAATAAAAAATATCAGAAAGACTTTTCACGGCTTAAAAATACATTATTAAAAAGATTTTAGAGCTGAAACAACTAATCGATTATTAAAATAGTTGACAACTAATTTAGCCATCGATTAGTTGCTTTTTAATCACGTTTTATCGTAGGCCGCGTATTTTTAAACACACTGTTATATCTGCGGTCAATATATGGCAATAATGCGTTTCCCAATGCTGTGATCTACCAGTGGAGCAGTAGAAGAAAAATATCAGCCATATGCATTGGTGTGGGTCACGCGAATCACATATTCATGTCTACGACGCGAATGTAAGTACAAAAGACTTCTGTAAATGAACACCTGAAACGTTGTTACATCTGTACATTACATATCCATTGGATACACCCATTGTTGAAAATTACTCCAAATAAGCAAGAGACTCCCGTGTTGGTGTGGAGATCTTTTTTTTTTTTTTTTTCCGGTGGTTACCCACAATGTATTACGCAATTTCCAAGATGGTGGTATTTGCGAAACGGCCTATGTCCGGGTTGAATAGGGAGAGGAAGAGCCAGCGCGGTAAAATAACCGCTAATAAGAAAATGAAAAAGCTAAATACTGTTAATGACTTCGGTAAATATGAAGATAGTGTTGCAGGTGTGTGCGCAGCATTGTTACTTTTCACCTGGACTTATGTCATCATTTTGTGGTTCTTCTGCGGGAAAACGAAAAAACAAGGAGCAATAAACGAATACAAGACGTTCACCCCCCCAGCATGTCTACCACTTACAAACTAGATACTGCAGTTCCTACTATTTGGAAAAATAATAGCCAACCAAGTCAGCCCTAAAAATGTATAAAACCTACCTTCCCACGCCTTGTGGTCAGATATGTGCTTTCATCATCCAGGGACCAGCTGTTAAGGACTTTTTGAATCTCACCGTTGTCACCGAAACCGTGGCTCTCTGCATACCCCCTCATGTACATAACTGGATGGGGTTGTATCCCAATTGGTTTGCCCAGTACAAAGTGATTACTGCAGACTCTGGTATTACCGGTGACGGCCTTCCTGTTTATGAGCTTTGACCAGAGGAGGCGCCATTTGGGGGGGCAAAAGTGGAAGCGCAGCTCCGGAACGTGATCCTTGATTATCAACCTAAAATATGAAAAATGCAGATTCAGATCCACGCTACAGCTTCTAGACAGGACAAAAACCCAATTCAAACACGGTGCATGTATTTACAGTAATCAGACTGAACCTAAAGGTAAAATGATTAAATTATTGATATATAACATCAATATATATCACAAATGAGCGTGAAAGGAATCAAAAGAAAACTAGTAACACATCGTTTCATCCGCGAGAGAGAACATCACTTACAGGTGAGAACATTCATGCAAAGCTCCACAAATATGCATTTAAACTCACCTGGATTTATATCGGCGGTCATTTTTGCATCCGGACACAGCACATCGACTGGATCCACCCATTGCTCAAAATTACTCAGAGTAACCGAGACTCCCGTTGTGGAGTGGAGATCAGTGTTTGTTCGCTTTCAATCCCAGGATGCTTCAGTACACACCCACAATGCATTGCGCGACGTACGAGATGGCGGTTTTTGCAAAAAGGCCTGTCGGGACAGATGCCCCTTCTTCTTCTACAGTGTTATTGGTGGTTGAAAAACAACTTGTTGTGCGCTTTACCGCCACCTACCGGAATGGAGTGTGGATCAAAATGCTTAATGTACCATCCATTCACCTATAATGTGCCATCACACGTCTTGTGTCCTGCTCCTACCCTGGAAGTGATAAATAAATAAATAAAAAACACTCAATATCCACCGTCATATTCTGTTAATTAACTTTGTTGTCTTGAAAAATCTATTTAAAATGTGGATACTTTTGCACCCTGTATCTTACTGTAGCATGCATATGACATTAAATGTTTCTTTGTTTCATCTGAATTCCTCCATCTTATATTTTCTCTGTTGCTCATATCTTTTACATATTAAAATTACATGTTCTATTGCTTCTGTCACTCCACAATAATCACAATTTCCGGTACCCGTATAAATGTAATTTCTAAACCCATTATCTTTATTCTAAATAATATTTGCTGTATTTCTACTAATATGTCTGGCCTGCTTTCTGAATGGATATTATACTATATGTAAACTTATGAAATAGTTTTGAATCCACTTAAATATTTTTCCTGTAATGTCTATTTTTTTTATAATTAATAATATGTTACCAATAACATATCATACGCTTTTTCAACGTCAAAGAATATTGATACTACACTTCCTTTAATTATCTTTATCTTTTTAATTTTATTTTCCAGACATAAAGCTGAATTTTATGTATTTTGTACTTTTCTGAATCCACTTTTATTATTTAGATAATATATTAATCTGTTATTGATCTCTTTTCTATTTCATAAAATGATTTATTTTGATTATTCACTGATATGATCTATCATTAGATACCAGATTTGATCTTTTGCTGGTGCCGTTTTTCATTTCTTTTAAACAGTTGTATATTTATTCAATCTTAAATGGTGCATTTAGTAAATTAACATTTTCTTTTAATTGTTTTCTTGTAAATATTTATAATTTAGTTTTGTTGCTTCCCTCCTTTTTCAGCTTTGTCTTGAACTTGGATCCTTTATCTGTATTTAATATTGGATACCCATACTCTTTTATTATTTTATCCCTTTTTTTATCACTTTCCATATTTTTTCAGTTATTGTCTCTTTTCCTGTTGTATTACAAAAATTTCTCCAATAGACTTTCTTTGCTTCCTTAATTGTCCTCCTTAATATTGCTATTTTCTTTTGTAATCAATTAAATTATGATAAATAAGATTCTTTTTAAGCCCTTTAAATGCTTTATTTCTTGATTTGATAGTTGGATTACATTCATTGTTCCACCAAGGCACCGTCTCTTTTTGGTGTCTTCCTCTTCTTTTTTAACTGATTGTTCTGTACCCTCTAGTATAATATCACAGATATTTAAATTTATATTGTTTATATCTGCTTCAATCTATACCTTGTTTAATGGTTGATCACTAATATATCGAGATTTATTCCAATGACTTCCATCCTTCTACCACTTTACTCTCTGGTTTTATTCCTGTTTTAAGTTTATTAGGGTAATGATTGAAACCATTACTTGTATTTCTGTCAATTTCCATTCACAACTATGAGTTAATGAGTATGAGTCTATTGTTAGATCTATGACTATGTGGGTTTATCACCTGTTTTCCCTGCTCTCCCGTCTATTTCCAGACCTCTGTTAATGTTTTCCCCCAAAATTTCTTTAAATCCCGAAAATATTTCTGCTCCCTTTGCAATTATTTTAATCTTCTCTGTTCTTTGTTTAGGTTGATCTGTGCAGTTGATGAGATATGCTATGAAGTTTCTTTGCAGATACCATGATGTTTTCCTTTGTTTGCCTTCTGGTTTGTTGTAGAGTTTGTTTCTCTGTCTGACCTGATTTCATTTTCCTTTAACCATTAACACTCTTACGGCCATTGCTCTACTGCTTCTGCGTAACTTATATTCTTGGACATTTTGACTTGTTGGAACCTCAACTGCCTTCTTCCTCACCTAGCATTTACCAGATTTAGCTCTATGTTTTCCTCCACAGTTGCAACATCTTTCCTCTGCATCTTCTCTACATTCTTCATTCCTATGCTCCTCTCCACATTTTGCAAACCTCTGCGTGCCCTTACACACTGCCGCTATATGTCCATATTTTGACATTTGTAGCATCTGATTGGTGGTGGAATGAATAGTCTGACTGGAAAGTTCATGAATCCTATTTTAATCCTTTCTGGTAATGTTTTTTCTGCAAACTCAATTAGAATAGAAATACTTCCCATCCCTTCTCCATTTACTGTTTTTATTAGTTTTTTTAGATTATCCACTTTTACCCCTACAATGACTTGTTTGATTTTATCTAAATCCTCCTCAACTGGTATTCTTGAAATAACTGCTTTAGGTATTCTGTTCTCTTTTTGCAAATATTTTCTACATGTAGTGTTTTATTTTTCTGTTCTTCAGTCTTACACGTTATCATTATGTTTGGAACCCTTTACACCTTCACCATTTCCACATCTACTATTTTCTTTTTTATTTCTCTTGATTGTGTTATTGGGCTTATTGTTGTCTGTTCGTCCTTCTTCCTGAATTTCGGTATAATTTCAACTTCTTCTCCCTCTACTTTCTTACGAACTATTCTTTTTCTTCATCTGAACTATTTTCCTCCAGCTCTGTTTTACTTCCTTGACTATCTGATTCTCGTGTCTCCTCGTTTTAGCCCTAAACTTTCTTTACCTCTTCTTCTCCCATTTTCTACTGGTGTCCAATCCTCAAATTCCATAATAGTCTCATTATCTCATACCTTATTTGCCCTTCTGACCCAGTCAGAGAGCCAGTTATTCCAACCATCTTGTCCAAAATCCAAAAATAGTTCTCAAGGTTTCTTTGGTCAAAAACTGTCAATCTGGGAGACTCCCTTGTTTTAGCTCCTAAAATATATTTTATGTGAAAAGCCTAGTTTTATAACATCTATTTGTGTAAAAAAAAAACTACACAAAAAAGACATAGTAACACTCAAATTGTTTATCTTTAAAAAAGAAAAGAAAGGCTTCATAACTCTCAAACTTTGCTTTTAAAATGTTATTTTTATTTTCGTTTCTCATGTGTTGAGCAGTAAAATTCAGAATTATAGTAGTTGAGATTTTCGTTTCCAGATTTCTTTAAAAAATGAAATGGAAATGAGTTTGTATGTATAGTAAACAGAAATGTTGAGTGTGTTTCGAGCTTCAAAAAGTGTTTGATGGCAGTTTATCCAAAAAATTATCCATGCATTCTGACTGAAATAATGTGAAAGGCAATAACAATAGCTGCAAGATTATAAAAACTCTTACTGTTCTGGTTGTCTGATGCTACCATGTTAAAAGTTTTAAACCTAACACTTAAATCCGTTTTGTAGACAGTAAACACCGTCAAAAAATACAAATTGTATTTACTCAAGTTGTCTGAAATCACATACTTATTCAGTTGGGAAATATATACTTTAGTTGTAATGCATTATTCATTTAGCTGACTGACATGACCTTTGTTTTAATCTTTTTGTGAGTATTTGCCATGTGCATATTTGTATTAAATAGGAGGATGTCCCACTTCTGTTTTATAGAGAAACAAACCTCAATTCAGATGACAAACAAGAATAGGCATTTTGAAATAATCATAAACTTAACAAAATGTTTATAAATTGATATCCTACCTAACAAGGCAATCATAAAATAGAATCTTTCAGCCAACCCCAGAGTCTAGTCAACCAAAGGTTGGCCCCCAGGTCTGATAGGTACTGTATCTCCGGTGTGAGCATTTTTGCACATGTTGTCCTGTATTTAGGATAAATGTCTTTTCTCAAGTTGTACCCCATGATGGATTTCTCTCCGACTGGCTGCCAAGGCCGGAAACGCGTGTCCTTAATCTTCTGGGCTTCAACCGCATCTCCATCCTCAATGCAGGTGGCTTTCATCTCAGCATTTCTTCTTCTCAGCTCATTGACCTCTCGTTCCATTCTTTCTCTTCCGTATGCGTCGACTCTCTCCCAGAAAGTAGAATTAAAGTGTTCATAAAGTTTCCAGTCAGCCCAGTTCCACTGCAAGGCTTTGGCCCTCATCTTGGGGTCCAGCCGAGACACAGATGAGGTCTTGCGAACATTTAGCTTGAAATACAGAATGTCCTCCATGGACCAACAAAGTAAATCCTTGAGCAAAATCAGAGATTCCTCAAAGTACTCTGCAATGAGGACCAGATGAAAATGATTAGATATATACTGAATGCCTTCTGTGACACCAGGATCACTGACTTCAAGGTTGTTGTCGAAACCAAGGTCAAAAAACAGCAGATTTTTAAGATAGAATGAGTTAAAAGCTCCTGGACCGTAGAAGGCCCTAGGATTTTTTAGAAACTCCTCCAGCTTGTTCTCTCCACTAATGCTCCACGTAAAAGGAACCGTTCTGTGGTAGTAATGGAAGGCTGACTCAAAGAGATCTACCGGGTCACGTAGGATGGTGACATACGCAGCGTTTGGCGGCAGCAGTTTGGACACTTCCCCATAGTTAAAGCGCATGTGGTTGCAAACAATGTTAAAGCACTCTCCTGGTTGGTAGTCTTTCACCTGGGAGACCAGGAACGGCTCCGGGTAGCAGAAATCATTACGTCTCTTAGGCAATGCAAACCTGAGATTGTGCTTCTCCCCAAACCTGAGGAGGATGTTGAGGATCGTGCTGCTGGCGGTTTTATGAGTCTTCATGAACATGACGCTCACTTTGGGTGAACATTCCTTCTTAGACTCAGAGTTTTCAGTGGGTATGGTTGGACTTGTGTTTGTCATGCCGAAGGTGCACGTCTCTTCCTGGGTGGGGCTTGTAAATCAAACAAAAAGCAGGTTTAGCTTAATGTCTGGAAAGACTTTTACATACATTCATAGCCATGAAGGTCAATTTCCCTTTGGGCTTTAAGTTACGCTTTTGAAATGATGATTTTTTATTAATGTAAAGCAGACTTCTTCTCCCGATAGTCATATTACATTGAAATCTCAATCGCAGAGTCAATTATTCACCACAAAGATATAAAAATGCTTTAGTTCTATCTAAGTTTTATCGGTAGCAGATAAAAGCATGATAAGACATGCCTTTTTCTCCAGAAGAATGCAAAACCTCTATGCTATGTGGAACCAGAAGCCTAATTCCTCAAGACTTTCTTGTCAAAAACCCTCAAAATAACTGGGTTCTCAGCAGAATATGCCAAACAAAGCGGGATGGCTGAACAAAATACTACCAGGACCCATCAGGTATCCTGGTTCCCATTTCAAACCTAAAGGATTTGGGAAAATATGTAGACGGCTGCGAAAGGATGAATGAGATTGACCTGCATGTGCACCCGCTGCTACTTTCCAGTCCACGGTGGCATTTAAAAGTTGATAAGCAACTTCTTTCATTTAGAGGTATTCTGTTTTTATATCAGTAATAAAAGGGAGTTTAATATTGATTTCTGATATGCTGATACAATTTACTGACGCTAATCACTTCTGTGCAAAGGTTGATGTCTTTTTTGGCGGTACCTGCCCAGCAAGCCAGGAAAATATGAAATCATGTAAAACGTGGCCATGCGAATGCCAAATCTAGATAAAGGTCAACATCACCAAAGCCAAACAGTATATGCGGTTTGTACTTAAGGTGAAACAGGGACTTAAGGGTAACAACGAGACAATTTTTTCACCTCATATGAACTCGGACTGCACCTCTTGAAGAGAAAGATCACCATGGCAATAATAAAACAATCGTAAAAACAGCCGTCGATGGATGACTGCCTGGTGGCCATGGTTATCTTCATATTTTTTTTGCTTACGATGCCTTTGTTTGAGAAATAAAGCCCACCTGGATGCCTCCTAAGCAGAACAAGAAGAAAGTGTTCCTAAAGCAGCTGGGAAAGGCACTTATGGTTTAACTAATTTCTAAAAAGAACAGAGTATATCTCCCACACACAACCTTTTCCTGCAATTGTAAAAGGTTCTGTCCTCCAAAGAAGGACTATAAACCACAAGCTGTCTCCTGCTGGTGTGAGATGTGCATCTGCAAAGGAAACGTATACTTGCACACTGTCCTAAATGAGCTAATTAGTTGGATTCTTTTGTGTGGTTCATAGTTTCACATTTTAATTCTTTATATTAAGTGACTGTTTTCCCGTTATTGTTATTGTCCACTGGCACAGAAAAGACTTATTGCAAATAATAAAAATGGATTGTTTTGAGGTTTGGTGAAGCTAGTTTATACAGAATATGGGGACCACATGTGAGTTACTGTTAATTTTCAAATGGAGACAGCTTGAAAATGTGTTATTTACCGTAAAACGTTTCTTCAGGTGCCGTTAGTGTTGTTCATGTGGGGAACGGAATGTTTCTTTGTTTTTTTTTTTTACTTAAAGGATCTTCTTTCTTTAACAGCACCCTGTTATATGCACGCTTATTATTTGGAGGTCTGTGAACAGTTTTGATAATTGTAGTAAATGCGCTTTTATTGGAAAGTGGCAGTTTGTCAGTTGGTTGGACCTTGAAAACGGCTTTGTCCTCCAAAAGCACGAAGTTCATAAAACACACATCCAAACTTATTCTGGAACGGCTCCCATAAAGTTTTAGACAGGCAGGATATAAAATAATCTTCTGACTATGCTAAGATATTAATTAATTAAATTAATTCAGTTTTATTCTGCCAAGAAAAGTGATCAAAATAGAACTACGTTTTTGCAAATAGCTGCAAAAACTGCATAACAGAAGACCATTTTCTCCTCTTTAAAACATATAGTTGTTTGTTGTGAATACAGTATGCCCTGAAAAAAGGGACCAGTTTTATCAATCAAGGGCATTTATTTGTCTTTTTTTTTCTCTTTACCTTATATTCACTTGGCGTGCCGGTGTGAAGCAATAAAGGACCAACATTATGTTGGTCAATAACACCCAGGGTATCAGCCACCGCACCACAGCCGTACATTTGAATCCTTTGTTCCAAATCATTATTAAAATGCAAACCTGAAAAGGAAATTAGAGATGAGATTTACAATGAACCCTCATTTACCCAACACACAACTGTCAAAATATGTCAGAAAAACATTTTCAATTTATACTCCCATCATTGATCAGGTATCAAAACATTCACAAAAGAAGAAGGTTGTATGGTAAAAGAACAAACAAAGACTGATGATAAGAAAAGGAAAAGGCAGAGTTCTTCTTTTTTTGGTGGTATAGAGCACGCAGCCCTCATGTTTACACTGGAAACATGTACACTGCGCTCAAATTTCATCTTTTAACAGAAACAATTACAAGGAGGGACAAAAGATTTTATTTAAGGATATAACCCAAACAACGCAAAAAAACAAAAAAATAAATAAAAACCTCTTGAGCATGAAAAGATATATATCAGAACAGATTTTCATTGCAAACACTGAATCTGGTACCTAAAAATAGACACTCCAATCTGGAGGTATCATCTTAGCAGGTGTGTCAGGGGGACTTGATACTCTATCCTCTTTTGTAATAATGTAATAATCAAATGTTAATAATTATTTTATTTGAAAATCAATAAACCCTAATGTGTTTAACAATGTATTGCTAATTCATTTATTCTGTCCTACTGGAATAAATGCCATACACAATTTTGCACTCTTTTGTCTTGTCTCGACAAGCCAGACTGTAAACAGCTTTGTATTCACAACTAAGATGTTTAAAGAACAAAAAAAACATGGAAAAGTTTGAACTTACCTAGAGATGGTAGCATTAGTGGAGGTACCCTGATTACTGTAACCGCTCCAGCATTGGAAGAAAACTCTTTCGGTGTTCTGTTAACATTCCCAGAAGTTACACCTCATTGGCTGACTTGAGCCTTCGTAGAAATAATATCTCCTCCCACAAAAGGCCGAATGTGACAGACAGGTTTTAATTTCAGAACTCATTGTAAGATCTTTGGTATGACAGAACATATGATGGTGTCACAGGGTTTTGAAAAGGAAGTCATGAGGCTTCATTTTTAAAGGACATTTTTTGACTCAAGGATACAAAATAAAATAAATACATATTAAATCTGTGAGAAATGTGTCTTTTTGTAAAGATTGTGTTGAGAAAGTTATATTTATTACACTAATGTATAGTAAAAAGTATTTGCTTTTCTGCCCTCACATATGGATGAACCTAATTCAAAAGTATTACACTTACAGCTGCAACGGCTTTAACACTTCTGGGAAGACTCATTATGAGGTTTACTTGTGTTTAAAAGACATTTTGACCCTCCCTCCTTTCCACCCTCCATTCCACCCTGGATAAGTAATTTATGCAAAAGGTGTTTTATTAGCCTGAAGTCAAGACTGCAGATCAGTTCCTCCACACCCAGCTCAGATATTTATGGTCCTCTTTTTGTGCACTGTTACCGCAAACTATCTAAAAAAAAACATATCTATGAGCTCCCAAAAGCCACATATTCAGTCAAAAATAAACAGAGTTTTCATGTTGAGGTGCTGCATTTTTTGACCCTCACAGCTATGAATGTAATTAGAAACACTTGATTTCATACATTTGGGTGGGTAAGCAAATAATTTTGTGTACTTTAAAGCAGGTGCTTTTAAATTCCTATGAAATGTGTCACCTTACCAAAGATACCCATTTTACAATTATCTTATATACGTATTTGTTTTTTTTCTTTCAATATAGCAGAATTTTGATTTTCTTCAGTTTTTTCATGAAAAAGAAGCAAATTAGAAAGTTTGAGAATGCTTTTTTTGATGCTACAATTAAATAAAATCTTAAAACAAAAATAAAATCCTAATTCCAAATAGTTTCTCACCAACCCAACCATGAAGTTGTTAGATGTGGTTACAGAAAAAAACAGCTAAACAGATTAAAAAATAAAGAAAAGTGCATTTCATATAATAGTGGAAGAGAGACACCACAACCCCAGACTACAGTCACAATGCAATTGTGTCTTAATAGAAAAGATTTCTACATTTGTCATAACAGTTGGCTGAAAAGGCAAACCAATCAGATACATTTTCAAATCACATTTATCAGAGCAGCACTGAGTTCATAGTTTAACCAGATTTTATTCACGAACCGGCCGGGTGTCCGACAGCAGGTACGGCTTCAGCCAATGCTTTCTCCGGCTGTGGAGGATTAATGTTTGCTCCTGCAGTTTTGACAGAGGGAGCCCAACTGTCTGGCAGCACGGCTTGTATCTTCACCAAGAGAGTACATCACAAGACAGCCTGTTGATCCGTTTGAATGCGAGATAAGAGTTACCTGTGCATGTCTGCATGGCTGGAGCTGACAAACAATGGTGTGTCTGTTAGCAGGATGTCAGAATAATAGAGGTCTTTTTTTTCTGAAAATATTTTATTGAGTTGACAACAATAAAAAACAAAAAACACATAAAAATAAGTTTATTTTTGAAAAGTGATTACATAACAGAAATAAAACACTTAAGATTGCATTAACACGCATATTGTGCTTATGGTTCATTGCCATTAAATGTAAACATATGGCTAAATTTTCAATGTTTTTACATTCATTCTGGAAAGCATATGGGTTAAATCCATTTCCTCCTTCTTTGATAAATTATAGCCTTACCTGGGACAGCCCAACCTACGAATGAATCAGGATGTAGAGAAAAATAACAATCTGAGAGAACCCGTCTTTGAAACAAATTGAAAGTATGTCAGGCAGTTCACCTTACATAGCGGTCCCACAGTTCGCTTTAGGCCTTTTCTAGGAAAACTGCCACTTTAACCACAGCGTTTTCCAAAGCTTTGGAGATACTGCAACATGATAGGTCAGGTTTTGTTTTTCCTTTTAACTGATACCATTGTTTGATAACGGGAATATCTTAATCACTTCACAGAAAAGGAAAGCAGTTGTATCTGGTATCGGTCACCAGCAAAGCATGCAAACCTAAAAAGGAGTCATACTTTTAAGACTGTTTATCTAACAGACAAAATAACATCTTACAAATTCTAATTATAAATTCAAACCAGAAATATGTATAAATAAAAAAAATCAACATTTGAATGTCTAGGTAATATTTTATTCTATAAGTGTTACAATAATGCAGACATCCTACCATAAAATCTTCTAGAACTAAAACAGGAAGCAGCAATAAACATACAAATCAATACATAACATTTCATTGGAGTGCTGTGCTGCAACAAAACTTAACAGAAATGACTTGTAATCTTGTTGAAATTGCAAGGCACTTTCCGGAGATGGCTATAAGGAACAGATCTAAATACATACAAAATATTTTATTTTTAAAAGCCTTTTTTTTTTATGTACAGGTAAGCCATCTAGGGCATTCCAATAAAACATGTCATCTTCTTTCAGGAGAAAAAAAAACATCTCTGTGCATTTCTTCAGAACGGATTGAGGTTTCATCGTGGCTCAATAACTTAAACTTTGCTGTCTGTTATTGCTGTAACGTCCAGGCCTCTACATTCCCCACAGCTCTTTAAATTACAGCAAAACAAGTCAATATGCGTCTCCCACCTAGGGCTGCTTTTACTAAAACTAATATCTCTCCTCTGTTTGGTGTAACTAAGACACCCCAAACAGAAGCTCAACATACCAAGAGGAAGATCACAAGATAAAGCTTGTTTCTTAGTGGAATGTTTACAGATATTGCGTCCGTGTTTTCAGTAGACGGGCTTGTAGAAAATCTGACCGGCCAGAATCCTGCGCCTCAGCTCGTTCCACAGAAGGCTACGCTCTCTCTGGGATCCCTTCATGAACCCGCGGTTCTCCTGGGCGCGACGAGATAGATAGGGGATCACCTCGTTGACGGGGCCGTACGGGAGGTACTTGTACACGGGGAAACCGACTTGACCTGTTTTCAACAAGAAGGGGAGATGACGTAAGTAAGGCTCACCGACGCCACCTTGTGAGCACACAGTGCCATGACACATTTATACAATTTATAGTACATATGAATACGTATCTGTAAGTTCAAAACTCAGTATAAGTCTCTTGTACAAATATTTAAACTGCATTAATTTTTTTTTTTTATATAACATATTTTGCTGTGATTTTATACAACAGACTAAGTAAGCAACATAATAGTAATGATAAAATCTACAACTAAAAGAATAAAATATTTGCTTAAAAATGCATTAACGAAATGTATTTTTTCTTTGATATTATGTGAAGTCACGACCATAATCGTTAAGGTTTGGCATATCAGGTGTGGGCAGTGAGTCAAACAGTCTAGCCAAATATTTTTTTAATGAAAAGAGCATAGAGATCACACTAACATTTTTTTTAATACCGAAGTATATGTTTTGGAATATGATATTCCTAAAATCTGGACTTGAACTAAACTTGCAAAATGAATCCATTTGTGTGTGATGTAGATGGGACTTAACTTAATGGAGTGGTTTAGATCAAACACATTTGTTAAAATGGTCACAGAAACGGTTCTTTGTTCCGTCTACTTGAAACAAAAAAAAATATTTTTATGTTCACACGTTTCATGCAGGGCATTCTTTAAGGTCAAACAGGGTAATATCAGGTTGAGACTCATAGCCAGAGACGTAATATTTGGTAACACTCAGTAAAGGACATCAGGAACCTGTTTTCTTTTAACATATCTGCAGGTTTGATAGGCCCTTTTTAGGGTCGTTGACTCGACGGACGTCTGTTGGGGGTCATGTTTAAGCTTAGACGGTCCAACCACCTGAGTCTATGACGTAATTGTGATTTCATAACCCAGTGTTTGCTTTCATTTTCCGAGCTGAGTGTAACATACCGAGCGGGAAGCTGATCTGGTCACACATGCCGAGCAGCTGCCCAAAGTAAACGTTATTGTCGGTGGGTGAGAGACCCAGTTCATTCATCCTGAAAAAATTGGAAAAACACACATTAGGGTATCTAAAAGACGTGTGACACATTATGTACTTGGTAGTACAGTGTTGCATAAATGATCATGCGACTTTAGTCTGTAACTGTATAAAAGGTTTCCTTTGTAACAGGGGTTTAACTTTAAACCAGAGGGTTTAATCTTCTATAAATGAGAGCTTTTATGACAGTTTTATGTTTCAGCGCAATCTGGATTCAAAAGCAGGTGCTACATTTAACCTTCTTTTCATTTTTTATACATAATAGTGAAAAAAAATAAACATACTTTTCAAGAGTGAACTTCACTGTGTCCTCGTTGTGAGTGGCAACCATGACATTTGCTTTCCTGTTGTGCTCAATCTCCTCCAGGACGTACTCCAAACACCTGGACAAACAACGAGGCAAGTAGTTGGGATACAAAAAACGTCCCGACTAAAGTACAGGAAGGCTTTGGTGTAGGAGGTCAGAACTTACTTATGATACATCCTGTTTGTTGCATCGTAGTCTGGGTTTATGGGGTCTTCGTAGCCAATCTCCTCGGCCCGGGCTCTCTCTTGGTACATATAAGCTCCCCGGACGAGCTTGGCACCAAAGTACCAGCCCTCTCTTCGGGACAGCTCCACATCCAGAGTAACATTATCATAGGCTTCCTAAAATTCAGATGACAATACAGAAAATATGACGTATCAGTACCACCTAAACACCTAAAAAAAAATGTTATCCAGCTGGAGGTTAATGTTCTGACAATATAACAGAGGTACAAAAGCATTCTACAAACACTGAGCTTATTAACCCATTATGAACTAGTAAAGCCAATCAGCCTTAATAGCTGGTTAACATATATGCCACTTGCTAAAGATACTATTAGAAGAACTGAGACATATCTAGTGGTCTAAGTGTGCACATGGAAATTTGTTACTGACCTCAGTAAATAATTTTACTTGGAGGTAAATTAAGCTTTAAAATATCATTTTAGGCTTACCAACGTTACCAAAACAAACATGTGACCAGACAAATCTTGGTAATGTCTTTTTTTGATGCTCTTTAGCAACACTAGGCAACTAAAGAATGGAAATGAGTGATCCTAGTAGAAAGCAATACCTATAAGTTGTACAGTACATTTTCTACAAGTATTTTGAACTTAAAGTCAAGCTATATGAATAATAAAAATGAATAATTGTTTACAAGAATACATACAACAATTTCTTTTCTGCCATTATTTAAATGTATTTAAAACACTGAACAATGAATGTCAATAATTATTTAAAAGATACATGTTGAAAGTTAACACTGATTTTATTTTATTAGTTAAAAAATGGGCTTAAAGCTTTCGTAGTGTTTTGCAGTAATAAAAGTGCTGTAATGATCATAGAGCAATGGTTGTTCTAGAATATTTTTTTTGACTGAATTTTGACCATTGTCTTGTTTGACCATAAGCAACATCAATAATATAATTTAAATTTAATTTAAATATTGGCATTTACTCTGAAACAAAAAACGATCATTAAAAATCTAGGCTGCAATTGTAAGGCTATAAAAACTGAAAATGTTATTGAGCATCATTAATTATTATCATATTATTAATTAAATAATAAAAATGAGCTGTTTTTACCTGAATAATTAAAACAAAGTATTAACAAATAAAGGGATCCTTCCCAATTTTAAATTTCTTAAATTAGTTACAATACTCATAGCGCTGCCGAACTATCTAATATAAAAAAACTTCCATAATCCATTAATTTAATATATACCTTAAGATAACATTGGTAAGTGTTGAAAATCACTGGCTTTTCTCTGTTGAACTTCCTCTGCATTTCCAGGGTGAGCCGACTTATAGCTGGTTGAAAGTACGTCTGCTCCGCATCCACCATTAGCCTCACACCATTCTCCACAGCATGCTGAAAATGCACACAAGCAGGGCATGTGGTACATATTGATATTTAAGATTTTATTTATTATTACATATTGTACATAGTAAATTCTGTAAAGTTTTTTAGCTCTCACCTTTGCCAGAATGTCGACTCTCTGCAGCATTCTCTTCATCTGGCTCTCCTCCTCATTTGTAAAATTGTTCGACAACGATTCCAGCTGGCCTGTCTACACAGGCAAAAAAGTTAATAACACTCTTATTGAAGAATATAAACTCCTTATGGGAGTTTATATTCCTTCCTACAGGAGAGGCAGCTAAAATTGCAAGATGAGCAATAGAAATTTTTCTAATGTCCCTTATTCCCCAAAATAAGTTTTCACTTTATTATTTGTAGACAGTGCAGAAGAAACACATAAACAATCTCCCAAAAATTTAAAATAAAAACACTGAAAAACCACCCCCCCAAAAAAATCATAAAGTAATTAAGTATAATGTGGATGTAATGTAGTGTCTACATTTTTTTTTTTTATTCTATGACTTACCTCGAGATTTGGCACCATGAGCAGATTGGACATTTTTGTTGTGTCATTTATCAAACTGTTCCAGTCCAACAAGTCGATTGTTCTGGGAAAAACAAATTCAATTAATTCAAAAAGCCAGATCTATTGAAAAATAACTTATAAATTGAGAGATGGAGTATAAACAGAAAGGTAACCCAGTTGTTTTTCAATACTTGTCCAATGATAAGAGGTTATCTTACCCTGACAAACCCAGCTTCTCCCCCGTGAACCAGTTCTCAATGTCATCTCTGGCTGCTACACCCATTTCTGTCAAACTCTCCTGCAAGAACAAAATTAAATAGATTTTTTTTAAATGATAGAAGGACTCAAAAACAGCCCCTCCAGGTGAGCATGTGGGAACGTGAAGAAAGGCCTAGCACACCTTCAGCTGCTCCAGCTCCAGTCTTTTCTCCAAAGCTGTCATGTCGGATTTTCCTTGTTGTGCAGCAAGAAAGTTAAAGAATTTCCTCCATTTGACCAGAACCTCGGAAAACTGAAGCTGTTGAAAGTACAAAATGTTTATCACCAACATGTAATGAAAGTCCACCATCTGCAACTCAGTAATTATTTTATTTTACTTTGAAAATGGAGGATGGAAGCATAAACAAACAAGGAGAAATGGCTACTCAAGGAAACCCCAAACACTGTGGTGATTATTTATCATTTAATGTTAGGTTTGTCTTACAAGGAACTGTGGTCGTCCAAGCGCCGTCATTTTAATAGCAGAGAACCCATCATTAGACGCTCCACCTGAAATCAAAGAGGCCCGGTTATTTTGTAATACAATTAATATTTACAATTTATTGGATTTCTATACACGTATGAACATGTGCCGCCTATAAAAACGTCAAACTCAGCAAGATGATTCTGCTAACACCATGCTTCATAGTGAAAATTGTAGTTTATGGTAAATATGTAGTATTTGTGTAATTTTAAGAATTTTCTGAAGGCCAAAAAACTCTATTTTGGTGTCACCAGGCAAAGACATCTTATTCCCCTTGACCGCGGAGTCTGGAGTCGAGGCTTGGTATGAGTTTTCTTTAACAATTGATTTGACTGGTGAAGAACCTGGGCAACAGTTGTCAACTGCTAAAGATTGTTACTCTTTAAGCAAAGCTATTGCTGTCTTGTTGGAAAGACTTGGTGTCTCCTTCTTGCACGGTCACTCATTTTGTGAGGGTAAGAACCACAAGGGATGTTCAGGGCCTTACTGATTTATTTTGATAAATAACTTTTTCTTTGATTTGCTTGGAGAGTCCTTTTGTCTTCATGTTGTTTTTGTAGCCAGGATTTCTAAACAACCTTGCAGATACAGATATTTGTTGAACTACAATCCCGGCATGCAGGTGTTCTCCATTCAACTCATCAAAAATCCGTCATAAATCCTGAGTAAACACTATGATCTTGTTTTGCTGCAGACATATATGCTCTTGACTTAACCTGTTAAACTCAAAAAAAAACTTAAACTACAAACTTACCTGACGCTTTAATACAGTTTATGAATGTCTCCATTTGATTGTCACATTTGGCCTCATCAGCGTAAAAGTATGTGCGAGCGCTGATGACACCTCCACGTCTGTCCCCAAACTGCCGATGTGCTTTGTACTTCTTCTCACGATGATCTGCGCCTAAAGAGGGAAGAACCAATATTCAATAACTTTAATAGTAAGTTTAGTTATAAGCACATGTAAAACCTTGATTTTCACTTTGTGGTTTATCGTCTAGTTAACGGATGGAAATTATCATCCACAACTAGCAAAACGCAGGTAGATTTATGAAGTGGTGACTGAATTTGCTCTGTGTCCATGGGGTTAAGTAGGCAGCAGGTAAAAAAAGCGTTTCTCAACAGGCATTAAGAGGAGAAGCTAAAGTTAAACTATGTTTTTTTTAAAAGAGAAACAAAAAAGAACGACAATTGAGAGTTATGTGATTGGCTCAATTTTAAGTCATTTAAATCATAAATCATGCGACTGCCACAACAAGGAGACTGGCATCACTGAGGGATATTTCGATTGTTATCAGTTTCTTCCAACAGAATTTAGACTAAATTATATTCTTAAATTATAAGATTGAATTGTAATAGAGAATGGTTGTTATACAAATAAATGTTTACACACTAAAAACAAAAAAATGGCTGCCTCAAAATTCTGTTCAAGCCAAATGTTAATTTTATACCATGTATACCCCTGGTATAAAATTATAATAAGTTGACACATAAAAGTCTTAAGATTTCTCATAATCCTACAAATCATCACCAGAACCAGATTATTCCATTTTAAAAAGCTGGCCTGGTACTCACAGCAATTGATACATAGTAAAATTGATTTGTTTTAGAGAAACTCTTCTTTCAGACAAACTCTTGCAACCCCGCTCCAATCGTTAACCCCTCCACGTGAATCATACGTCATCCTGCTGCAACAGCTGAACTGGAAATCTCACACCCGACGAAGTCCAGCTCAAACCAGTGCAGGCCAGCCAAAGTCACACGTCCAGCGTGCCAGTCTGCACCGGCGCAGCTGTCCTCGTTCTGAGAAAGAAAGGCGAGCCACATCTCTACGCCACGTTGTCCAACTCTCCCGCGGCTGCTCGCTGCAGCGAGCGTGTAAGCCGATACGTTGCATAACTTCAAATAAATAAATACTCCCTGATTTAAACGGATATACGCACCTGGGCTTGTCTTCTCTGCCTCGGAAACGCACGATCTGGTAAAAAAAAAAGAAGAAAAAAAGTCAAAGACAGACATTAGAAGGGTAGTTATTCTTTAAAAACACATGAACAATCTTAAATTTTAATAGCAATAAGAGCAAAGGTTCTGGTCTGAGGAATGACACCTGATCCTTATTTATGAAGCCTCTCTGTAATACTTTGCATTTTACTATTTATATTCCACATATATGGGCATATAACATATTTTCTGCAGTGGTCTCAATGAAGGAGTGTTTTTATAGGTATATAAAAAAAGAATGACCTGGCCAATAAAGGCCTACTGTCTTTATTATGTGGTATAAGAATGCTGACAACAGTAAATAAAATACGCTCACTACCGCTAGAGCGGCTTGCACAAACCTTCTATGCAAGTGTGTGTGTGCGCAGTAAAAAGATTCAATACATCAACTGTAAGCATTTGGCAGACTTTTAATAATGCCCACTCCTCCACCTCCGACCAATCAGTAGAGGGAGGCACGTCCCAGCTGGCCAATAGGGGGACAAGAACTCAATTTGTGTTTGAAAACACATAAAACCCCTTTGAGATTTGATTACAGGTAGTTTAAATGGTAAAAAAAGAAAAGAAGAAAACATGCTGTAAATGACACAGATCAGGAAGCATAACAGAAGCAACACCTACACAGATACAAAGTGCAGCACAGTGGAATATTTTACAGGTTATGGAAGTATAAACAAAAGTCACGATAAACCATAAAATAATATCAGAGATTTATTTTAAATAGAGTGAGGCGACAAAGGCTAACTTTTCACTGTCTTCTAAAACGAGGATTTTTTTTTCTAGAAAAATCCCTTTGGGAATTAACCAAGAATTGGAGTAATTTAAACAAGCTGTATAATATTTAAACATAAGTATACGTTTTTTGTTTTACTGATTAATATTTGCAAGATAAATCAACAATACTGTATATTCAGATATTTATCTAATAATATAAGCAAAATTTTCGTAGCTTTTTTTGGACTGAAACTCTGTGGTTTCGATAGTCTTGATCTCTGTGCTTGAACAGTCGATGGCTCTAAATATATGGCATAAATATACTTAAATGGTACAAGATCTGCTGGTAAATGTTTCCCCAAGCTTTTTAAAATCCATGTTGAAGGGCCAGTCTTCAGCAGGTTCAATTTCAGATTTATTCCTATATATCAATAAATTATCATGAATCGAGTTTTGCAAGCCTATTCTTTCTAATATCAGTGACGTAGGTAACGAATATTGGAAATGTTCTTCTTTCTGGGACATTTCATGCACTTGCATAGTGGTGATTCAACCTGTTCCTGCAGTTAAGCTGCAGCCAAGACAAAATATGTTGTCTATTTTTCAAACACTGAAACCAATGACCTGCAATGATCTGATGGATTCTCTCAGAATAAATCAAGACTATTCGTTGAAGGGAAATCAGCGTGACTCATGTACGTGTTCTGTGGGAGGTTTTTTCAATGTTATTTTGGTAGGGGCCATCCGAAACACGGCTCTCGCGTTACAAATATGCCACCCAACGACAATATGGGTTTGTTCGGAGAGAGAGACTAAAGAAGAGTCACACCCATTGAGACATGAACTGAGACAGAAGGGCAAACATATACTTGTCTGAACTGGTTTGCATGTATTAGGCATGTTATATAACTACAGAGGAAAGCGCCCGATCCCCCACAGTTTAGTGTTGTGCAGGAGACAACACTAAACTGTGACATTTGTTGACATTTCTCTGTGAATACTCACTCCATTTCCTTCTTCTCAGCCTCCTCTTGTGTCAGATCTTCCTCCACGCTGTAGTCCAGGACCGCGCCGACGCCGAAAGCTGCGTTCTTGCTGATTAGAGGTTTGATGTCGTTGTGGTCTTCTCCTGCCACGAACTGACCGTAGAAGGTCATCTTCATCAGCTTCTCGAACAGCCGCTGACCCAGCAGCTTCTTGCTGAGCTCCATCAGCTGCGAATGAATGGGGAAAACAGGGTTCAGGCATTTCTATGCACGCTTTAAAACAACAAACATCAACATCCCACCTCCTTGTTTTTCTCAACAAGGACGTCAATCGTGCACAGGTGGAAGACCAGCAGGCTTCGCAGCAGCTCGATGTTGTTCTTGCTTTTGTACGCCTCCTCTGTGTTGTCGAAGTCAACGTGGATGCGGTTCAGACGCACGTCTCTGCGGCTCCTGGTCTGGCTGATGAGTTCAACCGGGGTGGCTTCCACCACCGTGCAGCTCTCGCATCGCTGCTGCTGCTCCTTGTCTTCCTGGCTCTTCGGGGATGCCACAGTCGAGCGACATCTTGAAGGTGAAACGCGAATCTTGTTGATGTTTCCGGACTTTGCCCTGACGAGAGACGCGACAAACTTTGTGTACGACATTTTCTGTTTAGTTTTTTTTTCTCGGAGTTTTCTGAAGCGCAGAAACTGGTTGCTTTAAAGCTTGACGTCTGGCTCGAAGCTGCAGCTCCGCTCGCGACGGTTGTGTAATAAACGCGCGCGAGTCAGAGCGGCTGATACTCTTCTGGGCTCGAGGGGCGGAGCCTCACATGTAGCAGAAGCACGCGCCCTTAAAATTAAAGCCAATCAAATTAAATACACACGAAAGAAGGCAATTAAAAATGAAATAAAGCAAAAGAAAAGAAAAATAAGTTTATAAGTTAAATAAAAAAATGAAATAAAGTGTAGTAAAATGAAATTAAATGAAGTTAAAATTTGAATTAAAGTTAAGTATTATGTAAGTAAAGTAAAG
>JAVLVB010000002.1:7935712-7988808 GCA_032876305.1 Orestias chungarensis
ATATATATATATATATATATATATATATATATATATATATATATATATATATATATATATATATATATATATATAAATATCTTCAGTGCCCCCCCCTCTCTCACCACAAAAAAAAAGGCTTTACGACAGCAAGGCTTTTTGTAAGAATAGGGAGTCTCATACATAAACTGTAGGTTTGTTGTTCATTCTGTGAAATTACTGGGTAGGAAAGTTTCTCAAGTGAGAGTTACTATTACTATATTTGGTGCTTTAAAAGAAAAAAGAAAAAGTATAAAACTACAAATCCAAAAAGAAACTTAAATAAGTAAATGTAAGTTTATTCTTACTTCTGCCTGAGAGAGAACAGAATGAAAGTACAAAAGAAAAGACGGAAAAGTATACAAATAAGAGGGATTCATGATGATTCTATAATTGGTCGCAAATGGAAGAACCAACAAAAGATGTCAAAAGCCATCATTCCATTTCTTAAAATAATAAAAATCATACAGTATTGTATTATTATTATTATTATTATTACTTGAAAACAGCATTTGTACAACACACTTCAAATGAACAGCCAATCCAGTTAACAAAAAGTCCTTTGTTGTTGTAGAGGCCTTTTACCACCTGGGGGTGCTAGTGATATCTGAAGAATCTACGCTGCGGCAAATCGACGAAGAAGAAAAGCTAACCTCCCAATTGCTGCTAACACGTAAGGTGTTCGTCTAGAGTGGTAGTGTTCAAACTAAAACAGAAAGGTTGTATTAACGTCTTCAAAAGGTAATTTTAAACTTAAAATCACATCAGTATTTTACTTAAACATAAGTGCTGCATTGAATATTATCGTTGTTGTTCGCCGGTTGAAATATTGGTGGATTCTAGCCGCAACGGCAGCATTTTAGCCACAAAGGTGTTTTCGTATGGATCGACCCGGCGAAGATATTTACGTCCCAGTGGACGAAAAACAGCAATTGTGTTTAATAAACGAGGATACACCGTATAGAAAACAACTATATATGCGCGTTACAGAAGGAAGGAAGCATTTTAATGTGCAAACAAACTTGCAACCATAGCTGCACCATAGCTTCCTTTTGGGTTGCTGATTGGCGTTAGCCTCAACGTCTTATTCAAATTTCTAAATTTCATCGTTTAAAAACATGCTTAATATTTTAATTAGGACATCTTAGTAATCGAAGTTTTAGTTTTAAGTCATTCGGTTCGTGTTAAATGTTAATGTCTTGTCACTTTAAGTAGAAAAACTGGTTTGGTTGGTTTAAACTAAGTTTTTTCACAAGCAGGCCTCGGATATATCCTTGCAACGAATAATATAAAACATAGCTATCACTATTTTAGATTTATTGTCGATATTCACTGGGGCTTGACTGTCTTCTGTATGTCGGACCAATCAAGGTTTGTGCATAGATTAAGGAAATAGGTGTGATTATTTTTAAAGCTTCGGTTTTATAAAATACTCCAGAACAAGTTATTGATGTTTTTTTCAGTGCTTAAATTCAGTGAAGCATGATGGTAGTTACTCTGCTGCTTTCTCTAACTCTCTTTACCAGCTAATGTTCACAAATGCCCAACATTTTTCTTAAAGTGCTAACACTACACTGTATTTTCATTTGCATGATATTTTGATGTCTTTAAGTTCATAAATTCTTATTATCCTTTCTTTAAAGCTTTCAGGCCTGGGTTTGACGTCCGGTGCCTGTTTTTCTTGGCCCCGTCATTTACTTCTGCGAGGCCTCATCTTCAGTTTACAGATTAATCTTTGTCTAAATTAAAGGATTGGCCTCAAATGGACTAAGTTTACGGATTCGTATAAGGACTGTTTCTGCAGCCGTTTGTGAGAGCGAGAAGTGATCTTACTATCTGCAGTTGCCCCTGTTCTGTGTCAACAGAGCTATCCAGTCAAACAACATGTCTGACGGACGGATCTATGTTGGAAATCTCCCAATGGATGTCCAGGAGAGAGACATAGAGGATCTCTTCTTCAAATATGGAAAAATTCGTGAAATAGAGTTGAAGAATAACAGAGGAAGCGTTCCTTTTGCCTTCATTCGATTCGAGGACCCACGGTGAGTTTTCAAGAGGGTCTCCGGCAAGCCGAGTCACGAAACCCTTGTTGGACACCTTTGACTTAGTCTGACCGTTTCTGCTCCAAAAATCGCAAGCAAGGATTGGATGGAGGCCCCAAATCCACCTTTTGCCCCCCCCCGGGGTGTTCTTTGGTAAGGAGTTATTTGCTCTCTTCTCTTAGGGATGCTGAGGATGCCGTCTTTGGAAGGAATGGATATGCATATGGAAACTCCAAGCTACGTGTGGAGTATCCTCGATCCGCCACTGGCAAAATTGGTCCAATGGGAGGCGGCGTTGGAGGAGGACAGAGAGGAAGGTTTGGACCCCCAACTCGAAGATCAGAATTTCGGGTCATAGTGACTGGTAGGTGGATGCCATGAACCGTGGCCCAATAATATTGATCTCTGTATTGGTCCTACGTTAAAGGGACTGTTAGTAATGTAGTAGTCATAGTCAGATATCATTTCCTCTCTCATGGCGGACTGGAGCACAAGGGCCTATTAGATGGATGCCAAATTTGTTGAGAAAATTTTCTCTTTCCTGGTGGACAGAAGGACAAGGGTCTCCTAATTGGACACCAAAAGTTATAGACACATTTTTCACTCTCATTGTGGACAGGATGACAAGGGCCTAGTAGATGGATCTCAAACGTTGTAGATAAATATTTCACTCCCCTGGCAAACCGGAGGATAAGGGGCTAGTATATGGAACCTTAGAGATATAGGCAGAAATATCTCTTTTACGGTGGACAGAAGGATAAGGGCCTTGTAGATGGATGCCAAAAGTTATATGCAAATGTTTCTCCCTCTCTCCTGGCGGACTTTTGGACAAGGGACTAGTATAAGTACCCCAAGAGGTATTGACAGATATTTCTCTCTCCTGGCGGACTGGAGTACAAGGGCGTTGTAAATGGACCCCAAAAGAGTTAGACAAATGTTTCTCTCTCTCCTGCTAAACTGGAGCACAAGAGCCTTGTAGATGAACCCCAAGAGGTGTAGACAGATAATACTCTTTCTCATGGCGGACTGGAGGACAATGACCTTGTAGATGGATGCCAAAAGTTGTAGACAGTTATGTCTCTATCTCTCTAATGGCGGACTGGAAGACAAGTGAACTAGTAAAGGACACCTTGAGTCATAGGCAGATATGTTTTTCTCTTGGACTGGAAGTCAAGGGGACTGAGTGGATGAGAGGAAGTCATGAAAGCCAAAACTAAACTGAAAGTGCTCATGTTGGCTGAGTTAACCTAAACTGCTGCTGTAGTGACTGGTAGGTGTAAATTTCTCATTGTGTATATTTTGTTGTTTTTTGCAATCACAAAATGTCAACACAACAAACAGTGCCTTGCAAAAATGTTCAATTGATTATGTTACAACCACAGAGTTCTTTGTATTTTATCTGCATTTTTTATAGGATATTAACTGGGAAACAGAAAAACACTTACTTCTTTTCAACATATTTTACAAACTTAAGTCTTTCAAAGTTCTCTTGGATTTAAGGATAATGTTAAGCTACTATTTGAGCTGTTAAAATGCTGATTTGCTGCTCAGTTGCAAAAACAGTATCTTGTTTTCCTCGTAACAAAAAAAAAATCAGATGCATCTTAAGGATATCTAGGGTAAACGATTGTCTTTGAAGTATTAGAGCTTAATCTGTGTTTGGTTTCATCTCAGTGTAAATACATATCTAAACCTCAGAGGTTGCATTAAAAAAATAAAAAAGCTTGGTGAACAAACCAAGGATTACTGTAGAAACCTTAGGGATAAAGTTGTGATCTTTAAAGCAGGTTTGACTTAATGAGCATTAGGTTTGACTTGTTATGGATGAGGAACAAGAAAAGCTACTGCTACAAATAATGTTGGGGAAGAAGAAACACTGATTAAGTTAGACAAGATTTTTCAACATGGAGCTGCAACCCTTTTTTTCAGTTTTAACATAAAGGATGGTCAGAGTTAATAGAAAGATGGATGGAGCTAAACACAGAGCAATTCAAGAAGAAAGTGTTTTCCAAAGGACTTCAGGCTGTGGTGGAGCTTGGTCCTCTAGCTTCGCATAAACTCTAAATATTTCAAAGGTTTATATCAAAGAAAGAGTTAAAATTTGCAAAGTCAAAGCTTACATTTAAATCCACTTGAAAATTAGGTTTAATACTCAAATAAAACTGCTAACAGAGCTATTGTTCAAATAAAGCTAGTAGCATTACTCAAAGGGGCTAAATAGAAATAAATAAAACACATGTAATATTTTTTTCCAGAGATATACACTTATGATTGTGGTGGTTGTGTAAGAAATGTGAGTACGTTTGCTTTTGCAGTGCACTGTATGTAACTTGGCTGCTTATCTGTTACTGGTCCATAAAGACAGTATGATCCTTACGGATATTCTTAATTTAACCAAACAGTGATAGCTCAACAGCAACAGTTTTTAACATTTGGTTTGATATGGAATCATTGGAAAAGTTTATAGAAATCTAAAGCTGCATTTTGAAAATGTTCTTAGGACATTTTAAGTTAGTCGCCATTTCAAACAGTTAGGAATCGACATTTAAACTTTTGTCAATAAGTAACCTCTCCAAGGTGAAACTGTGAATGACTGAAGGGAGCTCCATTTGAAAAGAAGTTTCCAGTATAAGTGATCAAAGTTTGCATTTGTTTTATGTTAATCTTCATCAGAATAATTTTAAAATGTCATTTAGCCTTTTTATCTAAATCAAATTCTACAAAAGTTTACATTTTGGTTAAATCTGATTTATTCCTGCTTTGTTTAGAAGTTTTAATTGAAATGGTGTTAAATGTTTTTCATCACATTTGCCTTCATCACCGAAGGGTTACCGCCCACTGGGAGCTGGCAGGATCTGAAGGATCACATGCGGGAAGCGGGTGATGTTTGTTTCGCAGATGTACAGCGAGACGGCGAGGGTGTAGTGGAGTTTCTCCGTAGGGAGGACATGGAGTACGCACTCCGCCGACTCGACCGGACCGAGTTTCGCTCACATCAGGTACGCACAGTCAATGATGCCCCAAAGCTGCAAAAGGTCGTTCATATTTATATATTTTTTTAAACAGAAATTTGTTCTGCAGGGTGAGACCTCGTTCATTCGAGTTTACGAGGACAGAGGCGGCGCCAGCTGTGGCCGCTCGCGTTCTCGTTCCAGATCCAGAGGTCGATATTCTCCTCCGTTTTTCAACAGGGGGTCCCCCCCTCGCTACCCGTCGCCTCCCCGTCATCCCATGATGAGGCATAGTCCACCTCCCAGGAGGCACCCACCTCCTCACCATAGTCCACCCCCACGTCACTACCGATAAGAGGGTGCTTCATTTAAAAAGCATTTGGAGGAAATATTTCAGATTTCTGCATTTTTTAGTTTTTATTTGTTTTACCTCAGGCATCCTTCTCTATAAATGCATTCCATGGCCAGAACAACCTTCTCCCTCTGGAGCTTTAAACACGTTTTCACCTGTTTTTTTTTTTGTTTTGGCTATTTTAAAACAGGGTTGTTAATTCTTATGTTGAATCATGGTCTGACATCCTGATGTCTTCCTTGGTACTTTATTTCTTGGTTGTTTCCAAATGACTTGTCAAGCGTGGTCGGGTGTTGCTGACATTGGCTTGTCAAAAATATTCATAATATAACTCATTGTCCCACTTTAACTCTTTATTTTTAGTTGTTTTTTTTAGTTTTTTTTTTTCTTTTCCTCCAAATGACATTGTTAAAGGCCTCATTCGTAAGCCTTTTTACTGTTGCCTGTGAGCCTGTTTTTCTTTCAGTGTGTGAACAATTGAGTTAAGTGACCTGTGAGTGGAATATAAGTCTTTTCTTTACCAATAAAAACGAAACGAAAAAAAACCTTACTGGGATTTTTTGTTTTTGTTTTAAGAAAATAAATAGCACAAAATGTTTCCTTTCAAAACCAAAGCACTTTGTTTCAAAACAGTCTGGTAGAGTTTGGAGCCGTTTTCTTGGATTGGATGTTGATTTTTATTACTAGCTGAAAAAACGTACTATATTAAAACCAAAATGAGTAACTCACTATGATCATGTGCAGATATTTATTGGTCAATTGCATATTCAGGGGGAAAATTGAGCACAAAAATAATCCAGAACAGTGACAAAGTTTTCACATCCTTGTTTTGATACCCGTTTTGAGATCATGATTAATAAGCTTAAAATCTTTACCACATATGTCATACTTATCCTGTGTAGTTAAATATAAATGAATGTTTGGTTTTGCACCCTTAATATAAACCTTATCACCTTTCAAGTCTTTAGTTGGTGCATACAAGCATCTACATTAGTAAAACTTAAAACTTCTGTAATCATTTCCATACTTTCTTCAATTAGCCATGAGAAATGAATAAATCTCAACACTTATCTACTAGGATACTACAAAACGTAGAGTTAAAGGAAATTGAGATAGACTGTAGGCTACAACCACCTTTAAGTGTATTCATTTAACTGGTAGTTTTTCCTTCATTTTCAAAAAATACACAAAGCACATTGACTGCAAAATATACTATTTTTAATACACAATAAATTAATTGTACTTAGTGACCAAATACAGAAAAAAATAAATATTTTTCCAGCAGTATATCTTTGTAGCATTTTCTCTCTTTTCTTTAGACTGAGCTCATATACAGACATTGAATTGCATTTATTAAATATGTACCAGCAAAGTATTTTTATTTTATTATTTGTTTTACAATAAATCTGCTTCAACACGTTTTATATCACACTGTTTATCTTCTGACCACAAAGAGCAACACACAAAAAGCGGTATTCAGTCAGGTTTCAGTTCATATGGGGACACGTTAGCTGTGATACCAAAACAAGCCACACTAATGAACCATGTGGATCGGATATTCTGCAACTTCAACTACTGACATAAATAAGTTTGTTGATTGTTTTTCTTTATCTGTAGATTTTTAGATTATCCAGGTTATTTTCCCTGAAAATAAGGTGGATGTTGGGATCCAGCTCTCACGGACTAATGCTAAACGACATGCACTTTCATTAAATGTTGCACTCAGTTTTTCATCTAAGGGTTCCTGCATCATAAAAGAAATACTTCAAACTTTTTTGTCTGTGCTTTTTCCTAATATATAAATGAATACCTTCAATCAATAACTGCGAAATGTCAGTCAATGTGTTCACTGAGGTGAAACTAGTTTTTAGAATAAGCAACAGGATGAATCACGGTGAACTCTCTTGTTCAGGTGTAAACTTGTCAATATAATCAAGATTACACTTCATAAGCATGTAAACTTGCAATTCAAAAACTAAAGTGCTTAAAAAAAAGTGATCCTGGTGGTTTATTTGGCCATGATGGTAAAATAGAGAAATCTGTTGGTATAAATGCATAACAAGGAAAGTTTAATGTGCCATGGAAACACAGTAGTATTTATCACCATCCTCACATTTCTCTCCTGATGGTGACACTGAAGCAGAATATGTTGAACATTGTAGGATTTTACGAGCGTCATCGGCTGATGTTTTCATCCCGAAAGGCAGCAGAAGCACTGACTACTGCTTCTTATGTAAGTTTATAGAAAGAGTGAACATAATAAATGTCTGAAGCCGAACAGGCGGACTTCTGAGAAGCACTGGTCTACACAGAAATAAAAGCTGACATCTGAGTCAAAGTACGAAACATAAACGTGCAGAATCAACTTTAAAATCGATGCATGGAGAGCATCAGTGTTGGAAAGAGGAAGCATGAAGGCTGAAGCAACCAGTGGAAATTTGACAAAAATATGTGCATTTCTGCTGGGCTGTACAGAGTTTGGGTCTGTGTGTTTTCAAGGCTTGGGCTCATGGGAGAAACAACACACAGAAACAACGTCAGAAAGCAGAGCGAGTGATGGCTACACCATCTTTATACACACAGTCCTTTGCTCAGCCAAGTTATCTCGTGACACAATATCAAATGAACTAAAACATTTACCAAGAAATGTTTACCAATGGCAGCTACAATTCAATACTGAGAAGATGATTGTGGTGTCAGATGATATAACACATAATAAACAGACTGTTGTATTTGGTTGCTGTATCCCTGAAAACAAAGTCCAAAGTTTAAGGCTAAACAAGATCCCGAAGCAATATCTACAAGGGCACATTCACTAGGTGAACAATAACACTACAAAAATAAATTTACTGACAATACTTGCATTTCCTAAATGTAAAGAGGAGCAACTGGTGAGAAGTTATCTAACGACTACTGTTTGAATGAAGAGCAGCTTTATTGACCTCTAAAACTATGCTTTGTGTGCCAGGATCTTTGAAACAATGTTGCATACTAATCATGAGGTCGTGGAGTGAATCCTCTTTAGCTTTACTTGTTTTCTATGAGAGTCTGAACTTGGTGGACCAGTTCTCGGGCTTTCAGCAAGACCTTCGGTACATCGTGTCGCTCTGCCATTTCTGAGAAGGGAAGCCGGAAGTTAGCTTGGCTTGGAAAATATGACATTTAGTGAAGAACTTCAAGTCTTCATTTATGCCAACACAACACAAGCAACTCATAGTACTGCTTTAAAAAATCACTCAGTAGAGACCTCATCATATTTGTCGTATAATGAAAACGTTTCAAGGGTTACTACAACCGGTTCACAAGACCGAATGCAAAGGTAACACTTTTTTTCCACATAGATGTTCTAATTATTTTCTGATGTTATAAATATAATTTCGATAATATTTTTAAAAGTTAGAGCTGAAGGTTCAGGAAGATATTTTAACCTAAAAAAAGTGTTGTCTTGACAAGAGCTATTTAATGAATTCCTATTCCTACAAAATCAATGTTCACAGTATCAGATTAGCAAAGGACATGGATGGATGGATGGATGGATGGATGGATATCCATTGTTGCTGTAATTCTAAATATCCAATAGATGTGAGGAAATTGTGTTGAAAGTAAAGCCTGAAAAGATTTACAAAATTGTGGATGGAAATTAGCAACTGCTCTTGTTGCAAAGCCCAATGACTCTAAAGAAAGGTTTTATGGTCAGATCAATCTTTTTGGCCCCTAATCACATGTTTGGAGGATTCAAAATAAGACTTGCAAGTGTCAAGCATGGTGGTGGCAGTTTTATGCTGCTGGGAGGGGGTTTAATGGCAGTAGTTTGGATAAAATAACAAAGATGAAGGACTACTTTATTATGTTTGATTTCCCTTTACATTAACAGCTAGATGGCTGAAAACTGAAGATAACTCTGTGTTCCAACATGACAAAACTGAAACACAAATAAAACATCAGAATCCTAAATAAGTATTTGAATAAGCTTAAATAATGGAAATGACAACATTTTCCTTTAGGATTAATAAATAACTCTGAAGGTGAAATTTAATTAAATAAACACTCGTTTTGAAATGAATTCCCTTCAGCAATGGATTTCCAAAAGCTCTAAGAATATTTAAACACAATACAAGGGTTCCGGTTTAAAACCGGTGGGCATAAGATGTTGAAAGATTTAAAAAAAAAAAAACGTGGGGGAACTTGTTTAAATATTAGACTTAGAAACTTATGGGGATGTAATTCGGAGACCTAAAGGAAATATTAACTTTAAAAGGTGTTTGGGAAACTGTTTGATTTGAAATTCTGTTTTGTAAGTTCAGAGAAACCAATGAGAAATAACTGCTTGATTCTATCCCCATACATATAAGTTTTAATTCATCCTTTTTCATCTTACCATTGAAAAACTTGATGATGTCTGTGAAGTCCATGTTATTTTCCAGAATTATGTCTCTATACATCTCCACAAGGGCAAGAGCGATGAAAAGCACAAAGTGCTCTGAAGAGGTGTGTTTGGCTGCCCAGATTGTTTCCCACACAGTGAACACGTCATCATACACCATTTCTGTTTGGGAAGAGCATAAAACAAACCTTAACAATCATAATTAATGCAAGATGTGAGGAATTATTAGGCGGGTTAATAAAATATTAATAATTCCAACAGTTCTCTCCTCACCTCTTTTGAAGTCAAGAAGAAACCAGCGGTAGCAGAAGTAGAAGTGAGTGTAGTCACCATTCTGTTGCATCAGTTCAAAGAGTTCAGAATCCAGGATCTGTCCAAGAAAGAGAAAAAGAAAATCAGCATGTGTGTATGAATATTTCTGCTGTAATGTCCACAAAACTGGTACTACAAAGTATGAACTCATGGGGTTTCAACACAACTGGGCAAAAAAAGTGAAAAAAATTTTTTTTCCTTATTTCTGGTAAAGATTCTATCCTTTTCCTGAGAAAAAAAAGTTTAGGGCTGTTTTAGCAGATCCAATAAGTTTGAGATTCCAGAACAATGAATTTTTTTTTTTTAATATATGCATCTTAATTAAAAACTTTATATGAGATATTACTAAATAATTAAAAATATTTATTAAATAAACATTAAATCTTACTTAATAGCATTTCAGGTTAAAGGAAACATTTTGGTCTTTAAATATAAACTCACCAAATGTTTAAATGAATTATCAGTATCCATTTTATTAAAACCAAAATAAGGGGACAAACCTGTATAAGTGACCGCATATTGGCAAAGTGTGTATCCATGGCGCCCACGTGGGGAAAATTTTGATTCATCCTCTTCATCAGTTCAGTGAAGCAGCTAAATGCCATAATCTCTAAATGTTCCCCAACACAGACATGAAACACAGTCAACAAGGTGATCCATCCATTCACACTAATAAAAATGTGAAGTCTGTACTTCAGATATTACTGACCATCATCCAGAATAACCAGAATGGGAGCCAATAAATCACACATGCCCTGCATGTAACCTATCTCCAGATGCTGCCACACATAACTGCAATGATAACCAATTTTTTAGTGTTTAGTTAGGGTCACCCTTTAGAGTCAAACAGAAATTAATTAATCTATTTAGCAATAAAAGTAAAAAAAAAAGTGTTTGGTCTATTATTTCTTTGTTGTAAGAGTCTTCTAAGTGATTATCTTGGCACTGTTTTTCTTGTTATTGGTGCCACATTTGTAAGGACAATGCATATGTGGGTGTAGCGGTAAAGCTAAATATGAGTATTTTGCTCATGGATAAACTAACAAATCCTCTTTAATAATTAAAAAAATCCATATCCTGTCTCTCTGGCTATAGAGGTTTGACTTATTAGGAAATAAAAGACCTTTCAAAATATGTTCATATAATAAGCAGGGCTCTCAGTTTTGTGTGAGAAACCATACAGTCACTAGAGCATGACACTTTGTCCTTCTGCAGGGCACACACAGCTGTGGGCTTGCATTCAATACTTGAATCACCACTTTTTTGCAAGCAACATGGACAAGCTGATCCCGCAGGTATTTGAGGCAAGCATTGATATATTGTAGGACAGAGTTTAGTTCCTAAATGTTGAGATATGGGATGGCCGATGGTTGCAAAATCTCCTCTTGATATCGCTCTACATTAACGTAGCATAAAATGTTAACAGTAAAGTACATGCTATTACACAACATCCCACTGCCTCTACCATAACGTTGATTGGCATTGGCATTAAGGATGTGGCAAATTCTTCTTGGTCATAACCTATACACTTAACTCTACTGCTCAACCCACAAGTTCCCTTATGTATAACATTTTATTGAGGTGTTGCAGTAATTTATTGGCAACAGAAATATTAGCAATGCAACATTTTTACCTGCACATGATGTTACGTAGCTTCTCCAGATTCTCTGGAGTGAAATACCAGTACGTTCTATCACAGCGCCTGACGTCTTTGTCGATGCGATGCAAGTTGATCAAGTACATGTCAAGTGTTTCTTGCTAAAAAAAAAAAAAAAAACGAAAGTAAAGATTTTTTGTCTATATCAGTAACTGAGGGGACGTTTTTACACTGTAGCATGCTTACGGAATAGATCTTTTCCTCTGAGGATTCTTCATATTTGGTCACGCATCCCATCTCAGCAGATTCTGGCTCAGTAAGCAAATTTTCCATCTCAGCCTCCTCCTCAGACAGACCCAGGTCGGTACCCTCAGGACTGGTGTTGCATGCTGTGTCCAGATGGTGGTCTTGGGCTAGCCTCTCTGAGGCCATTTTCTCTCTCTGTGCCAAAGAGAAGGGAGGGGCAGCAAGCCCCAACAAAGGCCTTGGCTTAACGTCTTCTGAATTCACACATGTTATCCCTACAGGAATGTCCTCCATTTCCAAGGCAGAGGGAGAGTCATCCGAATCCACTGCGTCTGGAGACTGCCGGGAGTGAGACGATAATGAAAAGCTGCCTCTGGAGGCTGTCTGTAGAGCATTCAGCACTTGTCTGACTGGAGAGTTGGAATCCGGTTTCTTAAGTTGCATCTCTGTGGCTTTTTTGGTTTCAGCAACATCACAAACGGTTGTTTCTGTATCGTCAGGTTTTTCAGAATCCTGCGGCTTTACGTCACTTTGAGGATTTGCTTTTTCTTTTAATGTCTTTGGGGAAGACCTTTCCCTTTCCAGATCTTTGGTCTTGTTCACTTGAAGGGTCAAAGTTTCTCCAAGTGGAGGAGCTTGGAAATATTCATTGTGTATTTCTGTTTCCAGCTTTAGAACGTTAGTGTTTTCTGGTGCTGACTTCACATTTATGTATGTGTCTACGTCTTTTACAACTCTGTGTGTTATGAGATCATTACTCTCCGCTGCAAATATCTCTTTGGACATATTTAGCCCCGTCTCTGCCGCAACCTGGCCTTCGACATTTATCTCCTTCTGTAACACTGCCTCTTCCCGAAAATCTGCGTCCTTGACATCTTGTTCTGACGTATCACCGACTGTTGGCTCGGCTGTTGTTTGCTCACTGCAGGTCTCTGGTACTTTGGCCGTCAGCTGAGAGGTTGCAGGTTCGTCTGTTGACTCTGGTACAGTGGTGCTGTCTAGAACTGGGCATATGTTTGACACAGCCGGGGTGGAGGACTCACTGGTGGAAGGTTGTGGACCTTCTGTGGTCTTCACAAGGCTAATAGATGGTATTTCTTCTCCTCCAGCCATGGATTCACCCTCAACTGATTCAAAAACCTTGCATCCAAAAAGTAAGAGTCAAATACGTTTACATCCACAAGCGAAATGTCAACTACGGCAGTAATTTACGAGCATTGGGCCATTTACGTATAACACAGAGCACATTATTCAAGCCCACCAACAGAGTGTTACCTATTGCTCAGTGAGTAATTGATATACAAAGGTATATAGAACAGCTTAAAGTCCAGAATTACACATCACATAAAAGTAACACTACATATCATCTATATTATTGAATTTGGACAAATTTCCCCCATTATTCTGGTGTTCAGAACATAAAAATAAAGATTGGTATGATTGATACAAGCTTACCCACAACATTTCAGCATTCAACATTCAAATTATTCAATTCATTTATTAATTAAGGATTAAAAAGTACCTGAGCATTGCTGCTGGAATCACTCTGTGAGTGGGTGTTGTGTTGTTCAGAGCTGGTACTTATAGATGACTAGGTTGGAACAGAATCAAAACTTATATTATATTTATAACATAGCATAACATAAACAAATAATTTCCTGTTTTTGGTGTGTTGTGGCATTGGTAACATGACATAATGGTTTTGATTAAATGTGTATAGGTGAAACTTGCATCTGTGCTGATGGTGGAGTCTCGCTGGATGGGTACTCGTTCCACGCTGGCTCCGGAGGAACATCGTGCGAGGGCCTCGGCATGCTTTTCCCGCTCTCTCTGAAGCACTATGACCTCGCAGCCCTGCCACTCCTTCATTGTCTGTTCGTACAATGCTCGCATTCGGTCGTCAATCTGAGCCGCAGAACATGGATTAAAGAATGTATTTAAACAACCCCAATGTGAGTGTGCGTGTGAATTAAATATAAAATACCTCCAGTCTGACTTTCTCGGTCATGGTGAACTGATAATGTCCCAGCAGAAAGGGCCAAACCTCTTTGCGAAGTGATGAGGCTACACCACCAAAATACACAAGCCTGTGTATCTCCTTTTCCTCAAATGCCTAAAAAACATTTTTTTTTCATTAATTACCTGCAGTAAAAATTATAAACAATATTTAAACCCCATGTTTTTCAACCTTACCGAGCTATCTTTGAGAAAACGTTCCCAAAGCTCCACAGTGAGACCCCCGCGAGCATTGCACGGTACATCCGGGTAAACTATGGTAGTGTTAATCAGAGCAGAAAGGTGTATTCGGACTGTGGATAAATGGCGACAGTATGCCAGCCCTGTGGAAGAAAACATTACATTTCTAACACGCTCTTTCTAAGAAAATAGTAATCTGTTTTAAATCTGCTGGACTGATTTTTTTGACTGATAAAATAATGCATCTTTTTCAATACTCACATCCATAGAAAGCCCTAGAAATTATTTGGTATTTCATTGTGTCACAAAGAAGCTTTATAGGAGCCCTGGCAGGATTGTAAAGTTGAAAAATTTAGTCGAGTGGAACGATCCGAGTGCTAATTGTAGTCAAACTCTTAAACGTGCGTACCTTTCATGATTGCACCCATTAGGTAGAGAGCCATCAGAGGAGCCGGTTTGTGAGCAGGAAGAGCAGGAGGACTTTCTAGGAGTCGGTTGCCACATATTAACACCCATATCCATCATCTCAAGAGGCACTGCACAGTACAGGAGCATTTATCATTTCCTCTCGCCGTTATCAGCATCAGAAGCAAGCCCACAGCAGGTAAAATAAAAATAGATTTGAGCAAAAAGTTAATGTCTTCAAATTATTACTACTGGAAAAAAAACCTTGAAAAAGACAGGCAAACAAACCACATACAGACAGATATGAAGCAGCTAAAGTTATTATTCATCCATGCGAATTCAAAGAGCATCTCAGATGTAATCTCTAATGATTCATTATTGGATCATCACTAGGAGACAGATTAAGAAGAGTAAAGACACTTACTGAACTCCATCTGATTGCCAGGGAAGAGGATCCGAAACACATAATCGGTGGCTTCATCTTCTTCCTTATCTGATACTGAATCACAAGAGCTGTGCGGACTTCTCCTTCGCAGTTTGGGGAAAACCTTTCCCTGCAGAAAAGACAGAGGATCAGATTGGTCTTAAACTCAAGGCATGTCTGCATATAACCAACACCGTAGCAAGAACCCAATTCAATACCACATATTTGGGCAATTTTATGCAATTTTTGTTTTTTACTATATTATTAAAACATCAAAGAAAATAAATTTTTAAATAACCCTGACACTATATGTTTAAACCAAATACTGTATAAGCATATTTAAGCATGAGTAGAGTCAAAGTCCCGAAATATTATGGTCCTTTAAAACTCCAGGTAAGTGTATTTAACGGTGTCTCTTTCCAGACCATATGTAGTCATTCACTTTCAGTAGAATTATATATTGTTTTTGTTGTTTTGCTTTTGCTTTTATTTCTGCTATTAACTTTTGTGCAAAACAGGTTTTATTGTGCCATTGCAATGGTGACCCTTTTAGTACTCTGTTTGGTTTAATCTTACAAAAAGTACTCCAGGGTCAGGTATTCTGTTTTCAACACTGTATCTTTCGTGGGCAGTCACTAACACAGCTGTCACCACATTCAATTAAATAAAAAAATGAATGTTGCTGTGACTCGTATAAAACGTTCTTCAAAGATTAGTTGTAGAGGCTGATAGTTGCAGGCAAGCGTGATCTCCTCTAAAGGCCTGTTGTGTTGCAGAACAGAAAAAGCATTTGACTGAAGACATTACATATAGTATTCTGATCAAAAAAGATGCTTATAGTTATGTTTTCATTTCTTAAAGATTTTTTTGTTTGTGTCTTTATCCCTAGCATCCAACTTGTTTGCTGACAATTTCAGATCGACCATTATGATCATTAGAAGAGAGAACGTTTAAGCTTCCTTATCATCTCAGTCCTCTTTCCTCCTGATCTGGATCCACAGCACCTCCTGTTTACCTCAACCGGGATCTGGTACTCATTTGGAAATGAAAGACTGCTGCAAAGTTAGCAACTTAATGCTATTGGCATGGCCATTATGGTCAGATTCTACTGGAAAGTGTTAGTCAGTAAAATAAATTGTTTCTTTATCGACTTTATTGCACCAAGAACTGCGAACCAACAGCACTTTTCCCTGCACCCAAGAAGAAGCACAAACCCAAAAACATATGCTCCTACATAACAGTGCCCCTACTGAATGAACATGTAATATAAACAAAACAAAGGAATAACAGAAAGGACTGAGTCAATCTGACCTGAATTTCTTTAAATTATATTCAATGTAAATGAGTGCTAAATATATAAAATAAACTGATTGATCAGTAAATATTCCATAAATACCCATGTTCTAAAGAGAAAAGTGAATTAAAAGGCCAGGTAAACGAAGCTGCGCTAACCTTTCCTCTCTGATTCCAGAGTGGAGGGTCCAGCTGTCCATGAGGTAGTAGACCAGTTTCTAGACAAGTGAGAAACTGGAGCAGGTGACCCCCTTTTGGGAAATGTAGTGGAGGTCTTTGTATTCCATCTTGACTCACCAAAACTACAGTACCACCGCTGTTTACTGCAGAAATCAAAAACATACAGATAGACAACATAGAGAGCTGAAAGTTGGGTCAATGAGACTAAAAGAAAAACTAAAGGGAAGTTAGCATACCTCGTTGATGACAATGGAGATACACAATCTCTTCTAAACGAATTGTCATTGCATAATCCCAGAAAACACTGAAAAAAGATCGGGAAATGAGTCAACTGTACTAACAATTGGCAATACAATTTATTCTAACCTCTTTTCAGAATCAAGCTCTCCAACATTGCCATTCATCAACTGATTCGGAGTCCACTTCAGAGCCATGAGATCTGCAGTTTGATGAAGTGAAAGGTAGCCTAGAATTGCCTCCATGCCATCTCTCTGCAAGCACAAGCAACATTTTCTATTTGCAGTCAAATAAAATTTGTATCCGGTTTCGTAGATGAAAGTATTCAACTTTTGCATCGATTTAAAAAATACACACTCACCGGCTGCACCAGAACATTGTTCTTTCCAAACAGAAGAGTTGCTCTGGAGTTTTGGTGGAGGGACTCCACGTACTCTCTCACCAACGTGAGAGGCCGATCATCCATGCTACCACTGGACTGCCTCTTCTGGATCTGGTGGTTCAAGAAGAAAACATGACGTAAACATGTGGAAGTTAGTGGGAGGAGTGATTTTTCTGAGTGTCATACTAAGGCGGGCCTCCTGGAGGGAGAATCCTGCCGACAGTGGCTACTGTGGATTCGATGCCGCTGCACAAGCTCGTCAGCAGAAGGATCTGTCCAGAAATGGTCCGCCGTCTTAACTTTGGTGTACTCCAGTGCACAGGGCCCAACTAGAAAAACGAGGGCAGTTGTTGCACATATTTTTTCAAATGTGTTTGCCAAATTAAAAAAACTTGCACAATAATAGTAGATAGTACCCAAAAGAGACGCAAGGATTGGTCCATCCACAGGATCCATCAGCATGGCTTCTTTGTCATAAAACCCACTGAGACAACATTTAAAAAACACAAAAAATACAGACATAATGTTTTAGTTTTGGTGAAAAGGTTTTATTTTTTTATAGAATATAGACACATAACTCAAAACTATATTTACAGTACTCAGGTATGAGTGTGACCATATAACAAAGAAGTTAAGAAATTAAATAAAGGTTTGACAGCAATCAGAGATGCTAAAAAGACCTAAGAGCTCTAGAAAAAATAAAATAAATAAAAATAAAAAACAATACTCGCAATTAAAATTGTAATAATTAACACAATACCTGCTGTTTTCCACCAAATACAGAACAATCTTGTCCAGCAGCTTCTCCATCAAGGCTGTTCGAATCCACAGGTGTTTCAGAGCCTGAGGAGGGAGGTTGGGCAACTTTGACTGACGGCTGCGGTCATTACTGAGTGACGAAATGTTCTGCTTGCTAAAGAACAGAAAAAAATATACAATGATAAAATGTATGTATAGAGAAAAAGGGATCATGTAACTTTGCATAAATGATTATTTTAAAAAATACGTCTACACCTATCAACGACATGAATGTCTTCAAAAACGACTTTTAAAAATTTAATTAGTTGTTTTTTTTTTACATTTTTTGTGAAACCTCAAACCTCAGGGTTTTATCTAATTTACTAACACATTAGTAGGACACGACTCCAACACAACTCTTTCTTCTTTTTTTTTTAGCAACTCTCTGAAGCCTAATATAGACCAAATTGCTTAATACATATCAAAAATAACACATACACAAAATCAAATTTCAGTTCATAATGTACAAATAAACAAAAATAGGAATACAACACATTTTGTCTGAGATGAACTTAAAGATCTAAAAGTTTTACAATAGACCCTTTTCTCTCAAATGTTGTTCACAAATCTGTCTAAATCTGCATGAGCACTCTTATTTGCCAAAATAATCCATCCAACCTCACAAGTGTGGCATAACAATACGTAGATTAGAGCGCATGACTATAGAGTAAGTGTTCCTGAGACTGGCCACACTAATATATGCACTTTTATCAGACAACAATAAAATGAGTGTGTGAGTTGGCATGCTGCTGACCACAATCATTTCCACTACAGGCGTGAATTGAATGTTCTTTTCTCTACTATAAGCTGTTTCCAAAGATGTTTCAAATTATCGCTGGACATGTAACTGGCCTCACAACCGCAGACCATGTGTAACCACAACATAACCTCCAGCATTGTTTCAGACTGCGGTATAACCAAACCATTTCCACACAAACCGTCTCAGAGAAGCTGGTCTGCATGGTTGTCATCCTCATCCGGGTCTGGACCCGACTGTTGAACAAAGTAAGCAAAAGCTAATATTTAATTGCATCTGGCATGTTGGAGACCTACCCTGTTAATATTTTGTCTTCACTGTTGAGGGCAGATGGTAGACCACGTGTGGATTATTGCTGCATTTGCCCATGTGACCTACAGTGCAAGTGGGTTTTGGTATAGGAAGCCATTTGTTTTACAGACAACAAGCACAGGTAGATTTTATTTATACTGTAACGAGATCCTTACGCCTATAGTTGCACCAATTTGCTGCAGGGGTCTGTACATAATTCCTGGAATCTGAAAATATCCCAGTTCATACGCACCATTGAAAAGGAGTGGACCAAAATCAACAACCTGATACACTTTATGTGTAGGTGATGAGATGATGGGCAAACAGTGGTCACACCATATTCGGACTGGTTTTCTAACCCTACCTGGCCCCAAAATAAGCTGCACATTTCAGAGTGGACCTTTATTCTGGCAAGTCTAAGGGACACCTATGCAGTGATCATGCTTTCTCGTCAATATGCCAGGCCTGTGAGGTGCGAATGGATTATCTCACATTTCTGAAAACATTTCTGAGAAATTAATCCACTGTGTATGAAGAAAAGTTTGAGTTTAGCTTAAACAAAATGGGAAAAAAAACAAAAGTGTTGGATTTATATTTTTTGTTGAGTGTTTTAACGTCAACTTTTAGCTAGAAATGTAAAAGCAGAAAACCCTAGAAGAAAGAGATAAGGCAGTCAGAAACGATTTCACCTGTTTTCAATAAGCTGCTCCATCTCCTGCACTTTGCGACAGAGCTCCTCAGCAGGTGAAAAGCTCTTTGAAACCTTCATAAAGAGTGCAGCGACCTTATTACTGCACAGCAGGCCAGCAATTCGACGCTTCAGTCCATGCAGAACACATGCCTCCACTACAGCTAGGAAAAAAAATAAATCATACACAGTTTTTATCCTGCAACTTACTTTTGAAACCTAAAGGATTTTCTTTTGCCCATGTCATTTTTTTATCGTTATTTCAAAAACACACACGAAGGGAGAGCAAAGGTGTGACAAGACGAAACACTGAAATCTGGTCTTTCTATGGTTGCTAGGATATGAGAGAGGTGAAACATATGTCTCACTCCTGGTTAGCATCAACACCTCAGAAAGGCATCAGCGTGGTTTAATATATGCCGCATCCATCTATCCACCCACCCTGGTAAATATGAATCGACACCAGGATACAAAGTAAATCATACGGACTTGTGTTGACAAACAAACTGTGTTGACAGTAAACAAACTGCACAACACCTTTAGGAGGATGTGGATAAAACTGTAGGAGGTGGCAGAGACTTACACAGCACGAAGTCATCCATCAATCTGTACTGTTGTTGCGAAGTGTGTCAATTAAAGTGCAGCTTTAAGATTTGTAATTTTTAGCTAAGTTAAAATCCAAATTTATCTTTTTACACGCTTTATTCTGTTGTTGTTGTTTTTATATAAATTGTCAACGAAAAAAAAGAAATAGTCAACAAAAAATGTTGAAAGGCCAGAAAAGAAGTTGCGGCGAAACGTTTTACCACAGAAGGAGATAATGTGGCTGCTGTCTGCGTGCACAAACTTCCTCGTTACTGCCTCCTCCATAATCTGCTTCACCTAAAAAAAAAGGAAAAACAGATTTCTTCACACCTAATATTAAAAAACAAAGATAACCTTACAAACATGAGTTTAAATCCCTCAAGAGGAATTTCTATCTATAGGATTTCTTTTACTCAGTCATGTAGCCAGACTTTTATGCTCCTGGAGCATAATCCAGATCTGCTTGAACTTAAGGTAACCTACTGAAGGATGGACATTTTCCTCCAAGGTTTTTCTTCTTCTAAATCAGAATTGGTGCTTCAGTCAATTACAACCAGTCGTCTGGGTCTTGATTAGTTTAGTCTTGATTATTCTTCAATTGTGAATACTGACCTCAACTTAGGAAAGTCGAGCCCATGGTGGTTTAGATGTTTTTTGTGATGTCCTAAATGAGACGTTAATATGCTCTTTGTGTAATTATAGAGAGCTGGCATTCTTTTAGTAAAGTTTGCCATTGTTTCACGTTTTTTCCACGTGTGAATATTGCCTCATTGAGGCTCAAATTGGCTTTTTCAGTTTTTGATCTGATCTTGAATTTCTTTAATACTGGGGGGTTTGAAGGCTGTACAATACAAAGTAGGCTTTTTGCAACTTTATATCATGTTTTAATGTCCCCTCAACAAAATATCAGCCAAATTAGGGCTGCACTATATTAGAAATTCTTGTGACATTGATAATGTTGGTAAATATTGTGAAGACAATATAATTTGGGATATTTTCCTATACTGAGCTTTATGCTTTTACTCATTTCTGTTTTCTAATCTATGATTTTATCATTCTTGACTATTCTAATTTGAGACTGTCCTACCAGCTGAACATTAATATTATTTGCAGTCCTGACCAAGAATGTTTTTGCCTCATTAAACAATGTTTGATCATTCCTTGAATCCTGAGTGCCAATGTGGCACCTATTTACCCATAGCTCCACGTTATCGCTTCGTTCAAACGGATAGCTGTGAGAATCACAGTGCTGTGATCACATGTTGATGAGGAGAGTGTTGGAAAGGATAAAGGGTTCTTAAAGAGACAGAGAGAAATTTAATTTCAGTTTAGTTAAATTCAGTTTAATTATATGGCACCAATTTTCAACACATCTGAAATATTAATGTTTCACGAAAACTAAATCCAGAATAAGGACTCAGGAATTAATTCAGGAGACTGCTGTAGCAACAACTAAAAAAACAAAAAGGGACAGAGGGTAAAATCGAAACAGTATCCTTATCTTTACAGTTTTAAAGTTCTCACGTCAACATTTGGTGTTTTTATTTTCCCCACAAGGCTACATTTAGCAACTCAGCTTTCTGCAGCTCTGCAAGATGTATTTTCTGCTTGGCTGCCCACCAAATGTGAGATGAACATCTCCCACATTATCAAATAACACCACAAACACTTTAATCTGTTACAACTGAAAGCAAATCTTCTTCCTCCATTCCGTTTCCCATAACATTGCAAGCTGAGTACAAATACATTGTTTTTGTTTTCTAAATGCAGCACTTAAGCAATTACCTTTCAATCAAAACTAAATCTAGTTTCATTTATGCTTTAAGACAAAATTATCTTAACGTGGAGTCACACTAAACATACCAATTTCCAACCAAATGATTTTAAAAAAGCCCAGTCAATCTACGATTTAATAATGTATGTCAGTTTTCTCTCAGTCTTTGGTTCTCAGTTAGCTCAGAACTAAAAAACACCTGTTTTAGACATGAAATACATTTAAAAAAAACTTCTCCTCCTGCTATTTAGTTTTATTTAATAAAACATGACACTAGCTGTAATCATTCTTTAAGGGAGAACTTAGTTTTTCTCTAGTCTGTCCAAATGTCCAGGCTACCTATAGAGCAAAGAGCAATAAATATATATTTTTCCTTATTGAGTGTGTAGTTACTCCTTTCAACATATTAGCTAAATCTTCTGGAATGTTAAGATATTGAAGGGGTGCTTGTGATTTTTGATTTTATTTTTCGTGGTAGCTCCATGCAATAAAATCTTCACCAGCTGGGAGTCAAAACAAAGTGTTAACAGCAAATGTGTTTTACTTATATTTAGGACTCTGCTGTAATTCCTTTATTTATTTACTACAACAGATTGCTGCCATCTGGACAGTAATAAATGCTGGTGAAATGCAAAACAAAGAGGAACAAGTACTTTTTGTTTTGTTTACCAGCCTAATTGCGGTATAGATTTTATGTGAAGGACTAAAACAAATTCGGGAATCAAAAAAGAATAAAAATAAATACAAATGTGAACACTAATGTGCATTTGTATTTAACCCTTTTGAGTCTTTGTAAAACCACTGTTTGCTTCAAACAAATTGGCAAAACGTTTGGGGCATATCTCAACCAGCTTTGGAGGTTTTGGGACTTAACATTTTGAGGTTTAGATCAGTCTCAGTCATATTAGATGGACAACCTATATTACGATGTTATTTTTGTGCTTGATTTTCTGTTCAATCTTGTCTAGAGTATGACTAGTCCTTTGATAAACTGGTTGATTTGATCTGATCTAAACCAGTCTAATGTACTTTTTAGTGTGTATTTAGGCTCTAAATTTTGCACAATCCAGCATAAAATTTACTGAGACTATTAAAATTTCAAGGTCACTGTATCAAGCCAATATTTTTCAATAATTGTCTATATATTTTGTTACATTTATTTGCTGAATTAGAGCAGAGGCTGGACAATATTTTATAAGGGATTTTGATGTAATATATTAAAATCTAAATCTGGATTTCAACGCCTCAAAGAAAAGAAAACTTATTGACCCAATAAAAGACTAATCAGTGCATTTCTAACAGTCAGTTGCAAAAAAAAAAAAAAAAGTTATGGATGCCTTTCATAAATTTCATAAGCGTTTAGGGTGTAGGGTTTATGTTCTTGTGGCAAAACTACATCATATATTCTGATGGTATGTACTAAATATTTGCTAGAAACAAGTACCTTGTTGCATTTAAGGTACCCAGAATAGTGGTTCAGTTCAATAAACCCGCTATAGCAAGTACAGCTTAGGGATAAAGGAAAGTCAGAGCACTAGAGCAACGTTTAAAAACTATTAACCAGGCGCAGTGGAACGAGCAGAGACCAGAAACAACCGAGCAAATGGAAGAAGAATGGGACAGGAAGCGAAGTGACTTAACAAATTACAGGTGGCTGGTTGAACATAGCGTGCAGCTGTGAGAAGAAACCAGGCATGCAGGCTGAGGGAAGCTGCAATCATAAACCAAAAGGAGACAACAAAAGTGAACCTGAAAGCTAAACAACCAGAAATTAATATCTAAATGTAGATGCGTAAGAATAATAAACCAAGAAAAAACCCACAGATCATTTACCCAACTAAGTGAAGCTCCTGGTTAGCAGATGTCTTAATGAACCCCTCCTACCTGCAGAACCTCAGCTATAGAGTCATCCTTTTATTTATTTATTAAGAAGTAGTGAGTCACAAGTGAGGGCGCACAGGAATAGGACAAAAAAAAAATCTGTACGTACCAGGTTTCTCTAAGGTATGACTAAACCCCACATTTCAGATTCACAGAGCAGCCTGGCTGCAGTTGAGCTCTCCTGCTGGTCAGCATCATGTGCAAAAAAACAAGCAAGCTGCTTGAACTGTGCAGCTGTTTGGAAAAATCTAACAACCTGAGCAGATGGCAAGGTCACATCTAAGAGTTTGGAGAAATTGTTGGTTCAGATTGGTTTATTTTCTTCACTGTCTATAATCCAGATGTTTTATTTTTAAAATACGCAGATCTTGCTTTAAAAAGATTTCTGCATGTTTTTTTTATTTTATTTTTATGAAGTGCACAATTTACAATTATCACCATCTCTATTCGCGTCACCATTACCATCACCACCACCATCGCCATCATCCGCATCTTACGACAACCCACCTTCATCAGGAAAACAACCAAAAGAAGAGCGAGAGATATATTTTACCTGTGATCACAACATCCAGGTCTCACTGGTGTAAAGCAGCAGGTGTATGATAAACAGGACTGAGAGGCCCTCTCTCTCTCTCACACACACACACACTCATAATAATAAAGCATGATCAGAGGCGAGGAAAAACACAAACAAGCAGATTAGTCGTAATGTGGTTTTTTTTGTGTTTTTTTAATGCTACGAACCTCTTTCTTCACATTGCGGAGCAGTTTCTGTCGCTTCTCTGCCTCTGTCACAAGAGAAAACATGATTATTCCGACCAGATGCTGCCTGCTTGCAGAAAGGACCGATGAAGAAGAAGATGAAGAGGAGGATGATGGTGCTGCTGCTGATGATGATGGTGAGCGTTGAAGGCCGTACCTCCCATACTCCAGGCTTGGTGAGAGCAGCTTTCCAGAATGGGAGAAGATTTAAAAAAAAAAAAAAAAAACGTCTGGGAAGCTGTTGAGGTGGAAGAGAGAGAGGAGAGAGGATCCGAGCTCAGAGAAAGGTCCCCAGCGACTGAGCGAAACCTGTGCGTTATCTGTGGGTCAGCGAACCACCTCCCATTTAAAGGCGCAGACTCACCAAATGCGCGTCTTTTGCGTTTCATTTAACCCACCTTTATTTTTAAAACCTTTTGTTTTAAAAACTTTCAATTATTTCCATGGTTTGCATGTAAAACATCTATTTTGTCAAAAAAAAATGTGGGTTACCTTAAAGGTGGCTTAGAGAACAGACTTTGAAAAATACTTCAGTTAGATTATAATATATATTATAAAATAAATGTTATAGTATTGTTTGACATAAAAACAAGAGGATTAACCTGATGGTTGTAGCTTTCAGGAGAAACAGGGGTCAGATAGACTCCTGTTTCCATCAGAAAAAGTGGGACGGTTGAGGGATATAAATATCACCCCTGTGGATCTGGACAACAGACTCGACTGGAGATGCAACAGTGAAGACGTTCACAAGAAGGGACAGAGCAGACTGGACTTCCAGACGAAGCTAAAATCCTTCAAGGTTTGCAGCAAGATGCTTCAGATCTTCTATAGGTCTGTTGTTGAGAGTGTCTCCTCCTCTGGGGTGGCAGCAGAACCATGGATCTTAAAAGGATCAAGAACCTGATAAGAAGGCTGCTTCCATTCTTGGGACAAACGTGGAATCTCTAGAGATGATTCTTAAACAAAATCAAGAAAATCATGGACAACCCTGTACATCCTGTTGATGACATTATCATTGGAAAACAGTCTCGTCAGTCAACGGCTTAATCAGCAAGTTGTAACACAGACCACTACAGGAGATCCTTTCTGCCCACCGTCATCTATAACTCTTTGAACAAGCCTAAGGAGCAACAATGGTTATAAAGTCTGACAGGGGGCCTTAGTGATGACTTTAAATACCTTGTTCTCTTGAGGTTTGGTGAATAAAAAAACAGTATTCGTGTTATATATTTGTACGTATCCCAAAGAAACAGAAGGTAACAGATTGATGACTTTACACCAATCAACTTGGGAGATTTTTTTTTAAAAACAACATGGGATTATTTTTATCGTTTATTTCAATAGATGTACACCAATTTGAGGGAAAAAACATATTAATCAGAACATGTCTTATTACTTTATATGTTTCTATGCTATCATGCTTATTAACATTGGGCATGGAAACCATTACAATACAGAAAATGTCTAGAGCGAGAACATAATGATGCACTTTTCTACATACATGTCTGGAGGCTGGGTTTACCAATTAACACATCTCTGTTTTCGATGGTGTCGAGGCCTAATTGCCAGATTACATCTCATCTAACGCAGAGGTGTAACGGCTAGGTTATGCCGAAGGTGTTGCTGCATTTAGTAGGTCCTGTGTTTTCAACTGAGATCTAACTGCGTCTGACAGCAGAGAGCCGCTTTCTATCATCAAATATCTTTTCGCAACTTGGCCTAATAGTGCAACTTCATATCAATGTGCTATAAGGACAACTAAGAGCACACAACAAAACAAGGTTAACTTTCTGGATCGATTTAATTGTTTGCCACACATTGTCCTGCAGCTATTTATTTTGTGAGGAGAACCAAAAACATATGCTGCCATACTATGTCCAACACCTATAATGGGGGGTGTTCAGGCTTTCAGGAATCCACCTGTTTGATCTAAATGTACAAAAAGTCACTAAAGCCTGTTGTGTTCCCACGTTGTAAAATCAAGGATTGGGTCTTGTTGTCAGGATGTTGGCGTAAGTATTGATAGCAAGGGTAAAAAAAGAATGTTTTTTCCCCTCCTAGATAAGTGAATTTCCTTAAAATTTCCAGATTTGTACAATGTTCTTGACAGATAATATATATCAATGTGTTTTTAAGGCTTTTCACGAATATTGACTATAAGAATAGTTTGCTTAACCATGCAAATTGACATCGAAGGATAGGAGGGAGGAAGCAGACAAGGAGACATAGAGCTCTGAATGGAACGCGGCTTCGCTTTGTTCAACAGTAGGAGGGAGGAAGACAGACAGAGAGCGGTTTGTTTATGCCTCGTTCAAAAGCACAGCCTCACCGAACTGGACTGTTGTTCGATATAAAATAGATTTCAAACAACCCTTTCTCTCGCCGGACTGAGAGGGAAATCCCTGTGAGGGATGTCAAAGCGAGTGAGAAGCAGGGAGGTCTGCGCCGACTGCAGCGCTCCTGGTAAGCTAGCCTTGACGTTAGCTTCCTAGCTAACCAGCCAACCGTTACGTCCGGTGTCGATTAAAACTGACTAATATCACCGGAACGGTGACAGCTTATGAGGGGTATATTCGCTGCTTTTGGGTGTGGGGCAAGAGTTGTTTTGTAAAGCAGCTGGTCTCTTTTTAGAGAAACTATAACTTATGTAATTCTGTAACCGTTTTGGTTAAAATAAATAAATAAATGGAACAGATTTGTCTGTTAGCTTGATTGGATCAACTTGGTGCAACATAACCAAATAAGAGCATTTTCAATCAGGACAGGATATTTTAAAATAATATATATATATATATATATATGTATGTATGTATTTAAAGCTAGCTTAATGTAATGCTAGTGTTTTTATGTATGATTAAGCTAGCATGTGTTTCTGCAGAGCCTCGTTGGGCCTCTGTAAACAGGGGAGTGTTGATATGCGACGAGTGCTGCAGCATCCACCGGGGTCTGGGGCGACACAGCTCCCAGGTCAGGCATCTGACTCAGTCTCCCTGGCCTCCTTCTCAGCTGCTGGTGAGTAAAGGCAAGAGCAAAAACCCTTTGAAGAGAACAAACAAACAAACAAACAATCAATCAGACATGTTCCTCATAATAATCAGTCTGCCTTGAGTTATTTCTCATTTGTCGTGTTAAAACATATAATTTATTTTGGCCTTATTTACAACTTTAAGCGCGTGTCTACCGCAGCTTTGCATTGTCAACAAGTGAGAATCGCAAACTAGCTTTATGTTAGGTAGAGTATCCAGGAATAGTATCCCTCATTGAAAGTGCACCTCTATCCTTTTTTTGTCAAGCCTTTACAATTGTTCTGTATATCTTCTGATCAGACCTCCACAGCTTTCCTCTCCTTGCACAAAAAAAGTGTTGGCCTTACTATGATGGTACCACCAGCATGTTCCAAGGTGGAGGTGATATTAGCTTTCTCCCAAACTTAGCGGGGTCCTATCTGTGTAGGTGCCGTCTATTAATTTGCTGCTGTTGCCGTATGCTTTCTATTTTGGTTTTATTGATTGAACACTGACTTGTGGGATTTTTTTAAAGCTTTGCAGTTTCCCCAGCTTACATTTCTCCATGACTTCATTTTCTGAAACATTGGTTTTGTTCCGTTATCTTAATCATGCTGTTTGTGCCTTCATGACACAAAGCAAACTAAATGGGTTCTAAAGAAAATGGATTGTATTAGATTTTAATTAGGATCTCAATTACTGCTAAGACAATAATTTGCTTAATTAAATTTTTTTAAAGATATTCTAAAAAGCATTTTTTATTCTTTGTTTCACTATACAGTCATGCACTATTTTTAAAAGTTTTTGAACATTGTGTTAGTCCCTTGCATCAGATGTTAATAAAGACGATTAGAGTCCCTAACTATAACTGGTTGTTTTCTGGTTCTAGATGGTCAAGACGTTGTATGGTAATGGAGCCAACTCCATATGGGAACACAGCCTTCTGGATCCTTCCTCGTCAGCGAGTGGGAAGCGCAAAGCCAACCCTCAGGACAGAGTTCAGTAAGTGTTTTTTTTAAAGATTTTATATACGTCACCACAGATTTTGGTATACTTGCTTGCACTCTGTATGACGGTTTGCAGCGAACATTGATTTTCATACTTGGGGTCAGGGAATTTGCACAATCGGCCCTCTGTGCTATGACCATGACTCATTGTGACGCAATCTCGGCCAACTTGGAGAATTTCCTCAATCTGTGCATATAATAAGCTTAGTTTGAAGAAGTATGCAAAACCACTGGTATGGTGCTTGTCACCAGTGTGAAGATAGAAATAAAATTAAGCCTTCATTTCACAAACGTTCTCATAGAAGTTTTACAAAATAAGAAAGTTGTTTTCAGGACAGATGTAGATGTAGGACTGGGTGTAAACATTTATTAGTCAGTGTCAGACCGCGGAAGTGAAGATTAACTTTTTCAGACTTGTGTAAACACAGCTGTGCTCGGTTCTGTTCACACGGTGTGAGCAAACATATACTATCAGCAATCGACAGACAGAACCGCAGAAACTTTCTCAGCAAATTGATTCTTTATAGCAAACAGTTTGCTATAATTTAAAGTTAGAAAAAATGTGTTGAAAGATGAGATTAATTAAATGTAATCATTTCTATGTCTGGACTTTTTTTTCTATTATTATCATTTCAGTCCTAACAAGACGGAGTTCATCAAGGCCAAATATCAGATGTTGGCTTATGTACATCGGATGCCTTGTCGCGAGGATGACAGCGTAACAGCTAAGGATCTCAGTAAAGTAAGTAATTGTTATGGCATTGTGTTTGCATTGATTTTTTTTTTAAATAAAAAATATTAGATTAAAGAAACTTTTTTATCAGAGCAACATTGCATCCCCAAAGAAAGGTAATTAAAAAAAGATCTTTAGTGATTTTGAATAAACAGAGTATATTAAGTTATTTTCCTTTTCTGCCATAAATTTAGTTAGTCCCGCTAAAAAATGTAGCTTGGTATGCTCTTTTTTAATAGATAACAGATTGGTTTCAGTTCTGCTTTTAGTCTTTGCGTCGTTTTGGTCTGGGCTATAGTTTGAATATTCATGACTTTGTGGTTTCTATTTATGTTATAGATGTTGCTTCTATTTATAAGCCATTTGAAAAAAATATTTTTAATAAAAAGACAAATGAATGTGGAAATAGCGCGTACAATAAGTCTTATTTTCATTCAGCAACTCCACTCCAGTGTTCGGACAGGCAACCTGGAAACCTGCCTCCGACTTTTATCTCTAGGAGCACAAGCAAACTTCTTTCACCCAGTAAGACTTGAAAATGTCCCCCACCAAAATGATTTTTGTCATATTGTGTTAATATGTCTGATGCTATAGTGTAAAAATTGCTTGATTTTATGTATCAGGATAAAGGAAACACTCCACTACACACAGCAGCAAAGGCGGGACAGATTCTACAAGCGGAGCTCTTGGCCGTTTACGGAGCCGATCCAGGAGCTCTGGACTCCAACGGAAAGACACCGATTGACTTTGCAAGGTAAAAACAAAACCTGATATAGTTTGTTCTCAAACTACATTATAGTACAAAACAACTTTGATGTTGTATATATACTTAGAGTATGTTTAAACTCTGTTTTTAAGCAAACAGGTGTGATTTATGTCCTACCGCATGAGCACTAAAGACATTCGGTGCTTGTAGGTTTCTATTGAGGTGCTAAAAAAAGCTAACAGCTTCTTTAGAAATGAGCTACCTCATTGAGCTTCTGCAAGGAACACCGTGTTAATGTGTGACAGGAAACTATACGCATCCTACCAGATAGCATGTTTGCTACTAAACATCTCAAGTTGGTGAATTGATCAGTAGGACAATTTATTAAAGTACAAACCTGTGTTTCCAGACCTCTATAGTAATATACTTAAGATTTATAATATACTATCCACACTCTATGTTGTGGTTATAGATCAATATTTTACTTGTGTAGCAACTGATCAGTAATAACTACAAAGAAAGAGTTGTAAATAGAAATTCAAGTTGAATCATCTATAATTAACATTATTCAGATATTAAATATTGAACAGTAACAAGGAGTCTATTGGCATGACTAGAGAGATGGGAATAGAGGGGAGAGAGAATGACACTCTAGAAATCTACCTCTGCACCTGCAGAAAGACAAGAACCTCCACCCTTCAAAAAAAACTAAACAACAAAACAGAAAACTGGGGAACCGTAATGAACAGCTAACAATAAAGAGTTCAACATAGCTGACAATTACACTACAGAATTACAAAAACATAGCCTTTAAATTAGATGTATTTTTATCACCTATATTGCAACTAGAAAAAATTACTATCAGGACTTTATTAATTCAATTCCTTTTAGATTAGGCATTTGCTTTGGCTGAGCTCTAGTTCTATGCATCATGGAAATCATGACCATGTCCACTCAACAGCTACTTTATTAAATGCGTTTAACTAGTTCAAAATTTGACACTGCTTTGCAGTCTTGCATTGGTTTAGGTTCTTGGTAAAATCTTTGAATAGTTTTTCTCAACACTGATTTTCAGAACTCAGTCTTCATGTGTTTAATGTCTTTCTGGTCCAGCATAGCTATTTTTCAAATGTTTGTATTACATCCTCCGCATGCCATTAAGTGCTACAGAAGCATGGAAATCAACCATTCATTTAGGCCAATAGGAATAACCTAAAATAGTGTTCTGGAAAACACACTGGACTATTTAACATAGCGTTCATCACAGCTGGTTGTGAAATGTTTTCCATGTGTCGTGTTTGCAGACAAGGAGGCCACCTGGAGCTGGCAGAGAGGCTGATTGAGATACAGTATGAACTGACTGATCGCTTAACATTTTACCTGTGTGGCAGGAGACCTGGTAAGTTCCTGTTTGACAGTAGGAGCTTTTCCAATGCATTTTATATTTACACGTTTATTTACTTTGAAATCAAGAAAACTGCTGACCCAAGAGCTGCAACAAAAAAAGAAAAGCAAAAAACGTTAGAGATTAAGGAGACCAGAACCCAGGGTTAGAAGGTGAAAAACAGCATAATGTGACAGTAGTAGATTATTAACGCATCCAAAAATAGAAAATTAAAGTCTCCCTCCAGGTTGAAAGGCCGGCCTCTAAGGATATTCTTTACGTGAGTTTAAAAGCAAAGCCTATCTGATGTGCTCTGTTGAATAATTCCTCCTTCTCTGAGGAGCAATTCTGTCACTTCTGAGTTTTAATCTAATATCTGGAAGGAATTAAATCTTCCATTCATCTGACCTGAGAGGGTAAGGTGGTTTATATCAAATCAATCAATCAATCAAATCAAAAATAATTTATTTATCCCAAGCGGAAATTAAATGGTATTTGAGTTATTCATTTAACTAAGGAGTTGTTGTAGATGGTGAGGGCTGTGGGCAGGAAAGATCTTCGGTAGCGTTCTGTTTTGCAACTAAGCTAAAGAAGCCTTTGACTGAAGAGACTCTGTTTTCCTGTAACAGTCATGAAGAGGACTCAGGGTTGTCCATGATTTTCTTGTTTTTTATATAGAATCCTTTTTCGGGTCATCATCTCCAGAGATTCCACATTTGTCCCCAGAAAAGACCCACCCTTATGATATTCAACATTTATGACAAATAAAATAACGCAACACCATTAAAATACTTAATAGAAATAGCTGAAGTGTAATTTAAATGCCAGTGAAGAGAGATTTTGTTCCCACTAATATATATTATCCATATATCTAATCTCTTTCTTCAAGATCACTTTTTATCACTTTCTGCTTTGTAGATCACAGAAATGGGCAACACTTCATCATTCCACAAATGGCAGACAGGTAATACATTTTTTAAAATCTTTATTTATTTATTTTTTCAGTTAAGGGCATCAAATAAACAGTTAGTTATAAATTTTAATATTTGGTTAACAAATATAGGTTTTATTGTATGTCAAAACATTACTTAGTTGGTAACAAAAAATTTTTTTTCTGTGTGCTGCGTTGGATGGAATAGAAACAAGTAAGTATTTATTTTAATGGATAGTATTACTTAGTTTTACCTTGAAAAGTAATTGATTGAATTCTTTTGTCCAAAGCAGTCTCGATTTGTCAGATTTCGCCAAGGCAGCAAAGAAGAAACTGCAGTCGGTGAGATGTTTTTTATTTATGTTAATCCTTATATAAAAATTGGTTGAAACTAAATTAGTAACTCTGCTTTTGTTGTAGTTAAGTAACCATCAATTTGAGGAACTTGCCATGGATGTTTACGATGAGGTGGACAGAAGAGAGACTGATGCAGGTCAGATTTCTGAGCTTCTAAAAATTAAGAAAATCTGCTGCTATGTTTGTTTGTTTCTGTATTTACATCCCTGTGTAACGTTTCCTGTGTAACGTTACCTGTGAAATGCGCTCATTTTTTCAGTCTGTTTGGCCACTCAGAACCACAGCACTCTTGTCACAGATACCACCGTTGTACCTTTCCTGCCCGTCAATCCTGAATATTCATCCACCAGAAATCAGGCAAGTTGTCTTTTAAAACGTAATGCTCTGAATGCTTTTGGCTGAATTCTGACCGTTTTTAATTTCCATTTTCATAATTTTTTGTATGTTTCAGGGTCGTCAAAAACTGGCTAGGTTTAGCGCCCATGAATTTGCCACGCTTGTTATCGATATACTAGCAGATGCCAAACGAAGACAGTGGGGCAATTCCTGTGATAGTCCAAAAGGTATTAGAGGAGCTTTTGCTTTAAAAGATCTTTATCTGCATTGTTCATACATTTTCATGTCTTTGTTTCGTTGGCTTGTTGGACTTATGTTAAAAACTTCTTCATATATATATATATATATATATATATATATATATATATATATATATATATATATATATAAAGTAATCTTTTACTCATCCCTCTTGTTCCGCGTGTGGCTCAACATCTTAGACTCTGGTTTTGTACCTGAGGATTATGTTCTGTTTGGTATCTTGATCTCTTTGTAGCTACTCTCCCGTTTCATCGCGGACCTTTCTTTCTGCCATCAGATAATGTTGAGCTGATTCTTCAGGGAATAAACAGTCGCCACAACAGCGAGAGCCAAGACAACGATCAACCAGATTATGACAGCGTGGCGTCCGATGAAGATCCAGTACAAGAGGCCACATGTGGGGATGGCAGCAACGACGGAAGGGCAAAGGTTAATTTTTGTTTAAAGAAAATTGTATCTCACACAAAACCAGTAATTTTCTTGACATTTAAAACGAATGGTATCCTTTTTTCACCCCTTTCTTTGATTTAGAGCTCAGAGTCTTCTGATCTGTCTGATGGACCAATCACGGTTCAGGAGTTCATGGAGGTGAAGAGCGCCCTGACCGCATCAGAAGCCAAAATTCAGCAGCTTCTCAAAGTCAACTGTCATCTTAGCAAAGAGCTGCAGTTGATGCAAAGCAAGGTTCGTTCAATTAAACAAGGATTACGTTTGGAATGACAACTTTACTCCGGTTTTGAATTGTCTGACTATTTCTTGAAAGAATGACAAAATGAATAGATTTGCAGTATTAATCTCTTTGTGGATTAAAATTGCGGATTATTTGCTCCTGAAAAAATCCATTCCTATCCTCTTTGAGCCCTATGGATTTAATTAATTGCTGCCCTGTTGTGTTAGTTTTAGCTTAGCCAGCCTAATATAATAATCTGTAGCTTTGTCACATTTTATCTGTAACTGTATCGCAGGAATACGACCTTTATTGTGTGAGTATTTCACTCTGGTAGTAAAATGCAGTCTCCTTAGTATAGACATTACGCAAAATTGTTTCTATTATTAGAATCGCTCATTTTTAGTTCTTTTGTCCTTACTTTAATTAAAAACAAATTTTCTTTTAGCCGATCATGTTTGGATGGATTTTACGGGCTGATGCTGTTAAAGTCTGTATTCCTCCTCAAAATAAATTAAATAGCATTAAGTACATTTGGTTAGTACTTCAGCAGCTTCCTTTAGACTATTCAGGTAATTGAACCGCAGATATTTGCCTTTTTTTTCTTGGAAGGTAAACAGTTCCACTAACAGTTGGAAATGATTCAGGTTTGTATATACAAAAATTAAACACACTGCAATACTCGCATATCTTGCTCACATATCCTTGTACTTTATTTAGGAGTGTCCCTTCTTGCTGGTTTATTTACTTCATAGCCTTTTTCTTCTCTTCAGTTATTGTAGAATGCTATAATGCATAATGCTATTTTTATGTTAATCTCTGGTATATTTTTGTTTAAAGCCCCATCTTTATTTCATTCTTTGGACAACCAAAATACATGACACAATGTGAAAAAACATAAAAGAAATTAAATGAATGAAGTTGAGTTTGGAAAGCAGAGTGTGTTGTATAATGACCTCTCGGGTGATTTTTACAAGGGTTGGTGTGGATAAACTCTGAAGATGAGATGCATGCACAGGATTTTTGCTCAGTAAGCTTTTGCTGTCATTTTTCTGTCCACAAATAAGGGAAACGTCTTCTGTTGCGTATTCTCAGGGGGGTTTTCTATCAACGTGCATTTCATTTTCCAAACAAAACCTTCCTTTTTTGTTGCAATAGATCATTGTAGTTTCCTTCAAGCTTAAGCCTTACCTGTTGATTAGAGTCGTTATTGTGGAAACTGACCTCCAGCTACGAATAAAACACAGGACTCTTTATTTACACTTTTTTTTTTTTTTTTTTTTTTTTTTTTTTTGCCCACAGCTGAGCTCCCTGCAGACTGAGAACACAACACTGAAATGGCAAACCCCAAGCGGACAACCAGCTCCCCAGAGGCCCTTTGGTCGGCATCCAGCTCGCGGAGGTCGCGCCATGTCGATGTATGAGACGGGCTCCGCTCCGAAGCATTTCTCCCACAGAGCGGAAATGGCTCGCCGCGATGACGGAGTCGTTTTACAGCCGTTCCCCACCAATGTAAGCACACAAGCACTGGTGCTTCTGCTCAGGGTTATTTTTTTAAAGGGATGGTGCCTGGCTCGGGGGCTGGTCTTAGATTTTCATTCATTCAATCATTTACTGCTAAACTTGGTTTGGCCCTCTTTCTAGATGGGTAGGGGCCCCTTGGGGACAGCAGCATCCTCCCTCCCTATCTTCCCCTCTCCCCTGTCCTGGTCGTGGGATGAGAGATCTCGCAGGGTTGAGTACCAAAAGTCACCTTGGCTCAGTTGAAGCCTGAAAACTGTCCTCTTGCTTGACCCCACAGCTTTTTCTGTCAAGACCTGTCTTTGAATTGCCTCTCTGAGTACTGGCTGCATGCATGCATCTTAGTACCTTTCTCGTGGTCCAGTCACTTCAATGAACTCAGCAGGTTTCAAGTAAACAACAAAAGCGATGATGAAACGTCGAACAGATTCTGTCTGAATGATCACACTGCAGCGGTGATCAAGATTAGAGATGCACCGATAGGATTTTGTGGTTTTCCTGATTTTTCAGTCTCTGATCTTTTTACATAGCTCTGACCGACTAGCCTGAGGTTAATTTTAAATTCTTTATTAGCTTGTTTCTTCTAGTCTTCCTGGATTAAATAATCTTTATTCATTTATATGAAGAGCAGAGGCTCCATGTACCTTTTGGTATTTGTTTTTACTTTTAGAAACGTGTTTAAATACAAAAAAAAAGAAACAAGTACCAATTTGTATTTGTATTAAAATACAGTACGTTTATCATTTTCTGTCAAAAAAGGGTGGATCAATGTTTGTAAACTGATCTGAGCTTAAGTTTTTATTACAGATAACAAAAAATACATTTAAAATTCTTTGGCAAATAAAGACTAAAGATCCACAGAATTGGAGATACCCTGTGCAATGGAATAAAAACATGATACAGTGTCAGAAAGACTGGCTGAAATACTCTGTTCCCCTTTAAAGTTCCAGAAAACCTATTTACATAGTTTAAAGTATGAAGAGAAAACATATTTTCATATGTCACAGGGACAGTATGTTTGTTAGAGGACTCATTAAAGTCAATAATAGATCTGCTGATCCCTATAAAAAAATTTGAAACACACAAATAGTTGGAACTAAACACCAACCTCTAGATTGTTGTAAAGAAAATGTATATTCCGATTTCATCATTATGGCTGCAGGCACGTGACGGTAAGGTAGGCGGAAACCTGAGGGAGTAAGCGGGCGGTCACCAGTTATAGCCAATCAAGGCAAAACTCCATCAGTTCCAGTCATCAGGTGATTCATTGGTGCATCTCTATGAAATCGCGAGATAGCGCTACACACATTCCTTCCTCGCATTGCTCACTGATTAAAGAACACTCGGCAGGCATCCGTATTTGAACCCCTTTACTAATTGCATCAGCTGTGCTACGGATATCTTAAAAAACAACCACCTGATGATTGTTTCTCTCCTCTTTTGTCCCATGTTTGCCTTTAGATGAAACCGTGATTCTGAAACGCATGAGTTAAATATCCCTAATATTAATGTGTGTGTTGAAATCATCAGTAGCCGTCTGTATTTAAAATATCCTAATGTGGTCATTTCTTTATAGGGCTGCAGTCTTGGAGGACATAGTCCGATGTGTGAGAGCGACTACGACACAACTCCGAACCACTCTGAACTCGAGGAGTCTGGGTAAGAACCAGTGTTGTATGTTTACTCTGTACCTGCTGTGTCCCTGTGTCAGTTAAGTGTCACTGACTATGAAGTTAATATTTTTTTAAACTGTTTGAAATGTAATTTTGATCAGGACTTTAATAGCAGGTCAACCCAGCCCCAGAACACACCTCCTAGTTTAGAGAACTGTCATTTTAATAAATCAGAAAACTGACTGAAGTCAGAAAGATTGATCTAATTAATGATTTTTTTTTTACAGTATGTCAGTGTACCAACAAACACAAGCAGCCATTGGGGAAGTCATTAATAATTATGACATTTAGGTGGCTAAGGCAAATTCAGGTAGAGTTGGCATATGTTTGCGTTTTTCGGTGCGCATCAGTTTGCTGCCTGGTATATGAATCAAAAGACAAACGGAAAGATGGATGCAGTCATCTACTTCCTTTAATGCCGTGCGATCGACCCACAATCCCCTCGCGATCGACGTTGAACTTATTGGGCACACCTTGCTTAGAGTATAAAGCAGAAGAAAACCTTTCCTTACGTTTTGTTCAGATACGATGACTTGACTACAAAGGAAAAATGTTAAACTGAAATAATGTACTTTGTAGTTTTTTATTGTTTTTTATATTGTTTTGCAAAAATATTTTTTTTCATCTGTTTGTACGTTATAAAAAAATTAATGAAAGGGAATTGTTGTAAATTAATATTTACAGATACTTAGAGACAAATGCTACTAATCGAACTGTTGCAATTAAAAGAAGTGAATTGTGTTTAAATGACAAAGGACCAATCTTTTAGGATGATTAACAATTAAAATGTTCTTATCGCTTGATTTTCCACAATAATCATTAATTCAAGCACAAAAAAGTCATTATTAAATTGCATCAGGCCATTATAAATTCTCTTTGAATTATAATCCTCCTCTAATATTTATCTTTGTTAATGTTTTCTTATTTTATTTTACAAGTGACGAATACAATAGTTGTACGTTTGTAATTGCAGCAGTCCTGTGACGGCACCTGAGTCCAGGGACCCAGAGGTTGAAGGTGAAGAGGACGGCACCCTGCCGTGCACTGAGGATGTAATCTGCAAGACGGAGCAGATCACCAAGAACATTCAGGAACTCCTGAGAGCAGCCCAGGAAACCAAACATGAAAGGTACCGCAGTTTTTAATCAGATATACGCTGCCGTGATTTTTAAGTTGCTTTAACCTCAACACAGTTACGTGTTGAAGAAAACCAGACTCGTAGTACATACCTAGAGTCACTGGTTTGGGATGTCTCTGTGCTAAATAAACTTTGACTTTACCAACTCTCTCTGTTTATGCAGCTGGTTACTTTTATTTGATTGGCCTTTTTCTTAGTTTAGTTTTTTTCAGAATAAGTATGTCCTCATGTAGCCTTGATGTTACCTCCTAAATATGTGGTTAATATTTGATTCCAATACATCGGTTACAATAATCATACATACGTTACTGAACCAGAATGTTTTTAAATTATTCAGTAGTTTCTCATCTTTAAGAACTACTTTATCCCCTAGAGTTTAAACACTATCAGGATCCTGTGAGAACTTTGAAGTCATACAAATATTTCTTTGGGGGGCATTCAAGATGTTTTTGTTAAAATGTCTGTTTAATTCCTCATGCTAACTCGTATATTGTAGTTTGAGGATGGCCGTAGACCCGACTGTATGAGGTACAGTGCAACAGAAAATGTAACAATATAAATTCCACACGAGAAGTTTCTAACTAAGGAATAAGAATAACTCAATCAATTGGGGACATAAAAAAAGGAATCAAAGTGGGATCTGAGAATTACTCTCTGCATTACCGCAATCCCAAAAGAATACTTAGATTCAATATTTCAAGTGTGATATAATCATACTCTATTTTTTATAATGTATGTAGCCTATTAAATGCACTCTGACCACCCTTAACGTTTATTTAGTGACTGAGATACTGGAGCTCATTATAGTGGGGATGTAGTGTGACTGTAAAGAAAGAAAAATATTGACGGCTACATATAATCGTTCTAATAACCCATGCTTTTGCACTTAAATGTTTTCCTGAAGTGACGAGGCTCTGAATTGTTGCTTTTAAAAAAGGTAATGTCCCAGTTTAAACTACCCAGTGCCCTGTAGGACATGTATTAAGAAGAAGTCCAAAACGTAAGATCAACCAATTAACTCTTGGTTAAAAAAAACACCAAAATCATGTTTAGAAACAGAGGGTTTGAAGTTATTGTTGGTGTTTATTTTAAATATACAGATTAAATAAGCAGTAACTTTCCTTATGCATGGGTACTTTATTACCATAGCTGACATGGACGTATGGGTACTACTCCAACTCACCGGTGTGCTGATTGGCCCTTTAAGTTTCTCCAAGTCAATAATGGCAACCATTCCTGCATTCATTTGGTGTGGATTGCATCAGATCGTAGCTTTATCCACTTATTCTCGGTTGTTGCACCTACCAAAAAGCAACCCAAATACATGTGTGTTCTTGTGAACGGTTGCGCCGACGATTCTTGGTCTGACTGCATGCCGTTGAAAACTTTGGAACTTGCACAACAAAATAAACGTTAACGACAGCAGCCGACGGACATGTATACGCGTTCAAGTCGCATACTGTTGAAAAAGAAATTCAGCTTAGGTTAGGAAAAATAAATCTGTTATATTAGGCATTAAGTGACTTATTAACTTGCCTAAATTGTTATTTCTTATTAATGTTGGTTTTGAAAACACAGTACACTACACTTTAGGTAGTTAAAGATGCAGAAGCCATAAAATATGTAACCTGTTTAATTTTAGGCTGAACTTTGTTATCAGAAATTGAATTTAAATATATATGTATATATAAAATAGGAGAATTTGCAATCTTTTGCAGTGCAAATTTGAAAATGGTTATGTACAATGTTTTAGAAAAACAGAGTATTTTGCTTGGTAATAAAAAAAAGGGAAACACTTTATTTTACATATTAGATATCGGTTGTTATATTAACATCTAAAAGGTGGTTTAAGAACGGTGCATAAATCAACTATGTCCATACGCAGTACAGCATATAAAGGCTGTCTATTCACCATTTTGTCTCTTACAGCTTTCTGCCCTGTTCAGAGAAAATCCGCCTGGCTGTGACCGAGATGGCCGCCTTGTTCCCCAAGGTCTTAACTTCTTTAACAATCAGCACATTTGTTGACGACGCTTAAAAACATTCTCCTATTTTTTATTTTTGTTTTGTGTTCCCATCTTTTCACATTGCCCTCGACAGAGGCCGTCCTCGGAGACCGTGCGAAACGCTCTCTATCTGCTGACTTCGAGCGCAGGCCGGCTCCACGGCGAGTGCCAGAAGGCGGCGGCGCACAATCCCTGCCCGTCGGACATCCAGCTGGTCACTCAGCAGGTCATCCAGTGTGCCTATGACATTGCCAAAGCTGCCAAGCAACTGGTTACTGTGACGACCAAAGAAAACAACAACTAACTTCAACCCAAAGACATTTGTCGAGCACTCATCGTGCAGTTCGTCTGATACAGTTTCTAGGCTTTGTTTGTTCATTTTTTTGTAATCAGTGTTATATTTCTGTTTCCTCAATAGTAATAAGTCCATGCCTTCACACACATACATTCCTTGGCGTGGGAAAGTCTTACCAAAGGATGCAGAATCATAAACTTATGGAGACGTAACTTTTGTCTTTGTGCAGTGCATTTAAAAAAAAGACACATCTTTACCTCACAGGGTTCATTTTGTCCCAAAGTGCAACGTTGTGTGCTTACATGGAGCTGAATCAGAACAACTAGCAGTTCTAAAGAGTTTCTACGCATTTCTCCTTCTCCTCAGTATTGTAGTGGAAAAATCTTGTTGCCGCTCGTCCACTAAGGAACCTAACTGTTCTTTAATGCGTGTTACTCAGTTTCAGACCAGCACAGTCTCCATCCATCCAGCAGGTGATTTATGCTTTTGTTTTTCAGCTGGTTGAAGAGCTTCTTTAGGTAAAGTATTTGTAGTTACTGGAGTTGAAATGTTACAGCCATACTTATATATAATGGTGTGTGTGTGTGCGTGTGTGAAGATGTGTGAGGAGGCAAAAAACACGGCCTCCGTGAATCAACTTTAATAGCATTATGCAACTACGTAAAATGTATGCATCCATGCAATTCTTTATCGAACTAATCCAAATGCGATTCTATTTAAAGATGTATGTCATACCTCTAAACGAATATCAGTGTTTATTTTCATAAGCTAACATTTGTCTAGCGGTCAGTTAGAAGTAACTTCTGGTCTCGGTGTATTGCTCTGGTACCGTAACTCCGTTGTTTTACATCTTCCTGTGGTCAAATATATGCTCTGCTGTACGGATTGCAGCCCATAATAAATAACCCGTGCCCTCCGTGTACCTATTGTGAATCATAGTAAGCAAAACGATACTGATGTGAAACGGAGCTTTAGTTTATTTAATGTTACTCAGGTTCTGCATAGATTTCAGAAATGTTTCTGTTAAAACTCACTTCATTATGAAAGTATGTTCATTACGCACCTTTCGAAGCGATCTACAGCTTGGTGGGTTTTTTTGACAGAAAATATATCTGAATTCCTGAGAAAACCTTTAAAGTGTGTTTAAATGAAACCTTCAGCATAGGCTTAAATTCAATTACAATTTTCTTTGCTTATTTTACATGAGGCCACAATTACTTCAAATTAATTAGCTTTACATAAAACCTGAATGACAAATTAGTGTAATCATTCCCAGCATGGACTGAGAAAATGTCTACGAGGATTCTGTCAGAATATTGATAATATAAGTTTATAACCCTTATATTCAATTCATTTGAATTTAGACCAACAGTTTTATTTAATTGTAATTAGTGAACAATCAAGCCTGGGTAGAATAACGGTACTTTAGCCCGGTTAATAATATACCCTTTGAACATTTATCTGGCAGAACTCTACAACCTTTAAACTTCGATCTGCACACGGCTGTTTGTTAAGCTCACAGAAGAGGAGTACTGGAAGCATTGGAAGGAGAAAGAAATTTCTCTGTTTCTGAATGAACAAACTTGAGGAAATTCATAAAATGTTTGAACATTCAAAAGGTATTTTGGCTGTCACTATCTGTGTTTTTTTTTATTAAATAGAAATGCTTTTTTTAAGGTTAAATTTCTACCCAGGTAGAAAATTAACTGTTTTTACTCAGGTAGACGCATAGAAAGATGGTACAAGTACATATAAACTAAAATTTAAAAATAATTATGCAGAGTATTTAAGAAAAGTCAAACCTAATGTACTGCAAGTAAAATATGACAATTGTAAAAAAAGAACATTTTGCTTTTTTTTCTGAAAAGTGGACCTCACCAAAACATTTTAGTTTACAAATCACAAATTTTCAAGCATGAAACCCTGTTTTCATTTTCATTGGAGACACTAAAGGACAAAAAGAAGTAGGAAACAGAAATGGGCAAATGTTGCCATGAATATTCATATTTTAATCAAAATTGACAGAGAACCTTCCTTTTAAATTTAAATATAGATGCATACTTTTAAGAAAGGAGCACTTTCACTGAACATTTCAAAGCAAATATAAGCTGCATTAAAATCAGTAAAATAAAAATCTACGAATATATCCACAATCATCAAAAATTTACTTTCAAATCATTTGTTTTTAACGTGAAAACTTTTTTTTTTTGTGGTCAAACCCTCAGATAAGCTGTATTTGAACCATACCTGGTGTTTCCACTCTATTTAGCCTTCTGCTGTCTCTATGCTTGTATAATAAACTCCAGCTGACCTGTGATTGCTCCTGGACTTTATTTCTGTCTGTTTAGTGGTTTTTGTTTGTCTGTTTGTTTGTATTCCGCCTCTCTGTGTTATTTGCCACCTGTTGGAGAAGAACAGAACCTGATGATAATGTTGTTGTGGGCTGGCTGCTTTTCCACACCCATCTGAACAGAACCCAGTTCCGGGTTGTGTTTTTTTCCTCCATTTCCTTTTCTTTAGGTTAGTTTGGTTGATTTCTGCTGCTGTTTCCTCGCCATGTCTCTTTTGCTGGATAATCTGTTCCAGGAACTTCCCGCAGGCAAGTCCGTCGACACGAAGACGTTCTTGGATAACGTGTCGACCCTGCCTGCGTTCTTCGGTGAGTGGAACTCTCTCTTTATTCTTATTTCACGCTCGTGTTCTGTCTTCCACGCGGGGATGTTTTCAGCTTTTACGCGGGAGAAATGTCCCTGGATTTGAAGCAGCTTTTTTTTTAATCTCTTGGTTCCACGCTGAGCAGGGCTCACAGTGACCTCTCCGTGGATTCACACACTGTTCATTCGCTGCGTTTCACCATTCTGTTCCTCGCCTCTCTTGAGTTCTGCGCATGCGCCCTCAGTTCATTTGATATTTCATCGCTTGCGGCTCTAAACATCTCAATTTCTCTTGCAGACTGCTTGGGATCCAAAGTGTTTTCAATCATCAAATCTGACATTAATGGGAATATAACGGTGAGATGCATATTTTCGCTTGTCTGCCCCTTTATGTATTTTCTTAATGACTGTTATGCATTGAAATGGACCAGATGTGGTTCTTTTTATTATTTTTTTATGCAAACTTGAACCAAATGTGTTTTTGTCTTTCTCTTTAGAAAATTAGAGCAGTTTATGTACAGGATCCTGCAAAGTACGACACCTTGCAGCATATCTTGGAAGCGGAGCGAGAAACCTATAAGGCAGAATGGCCTAAAGTTGGAGCGACTTTAGCTCTGATGTGGCTCAAGAGGTGAGATACTCTCTCAAAAGTTCTCTTGATCCATTTATTTGGATTTTATGATAAGTTTTGCAATTTTTCTTTCATAAAAATCTTAAAGGCACTGCAGTATTTAGATCTCCTGAAGTAAAGTAAAATACAGTGAAGCCAATTGCAGTCATGTTGGAAAAGTAAGAAATCTCAATAGTTTTCCACAAGCTGCGTAATAGATTAATTAAACATGTTTTTTTTCTCTTGTCAGAAGATGTCCGAACTGAATTGGAGGTGTAAAACTAATATTAAAGATCAGCATGTGCGGCACGTGCCCGCTATGAAACGTTATTAAGGCAGTATCGTGCTTTCGGGAGGCTTTACTTCCACATGGAAAGGATGCACACAAGTTTAACCATGTAGTTATTCACACCCACTAAACTGCTGCTGGATGCCTTTTAATAAATATGTGACTCGGATACATTTTTTATTTTTTGGTTGAAAGAATTAATATACTTCATTAAATTAAGGAACTTAGTAATTTAACAGATCAAGAATAATTTTCCGCATGTGTGCATCATTCCAGTTTGTTGTTGTCTTTATTAGTACTTTGATCGGGTAATGGTTATTCTTTTTTCTTCTCCCATGCTGACTCAACGTTCGGTCTTTCCAGATTATTCTCTCAAAAGACACACACACAAAAACAAAAGTGCTGACATAATGGAAAGATGGAGATGAATACAAAGAAAAAAATCAGTGAAAAACCCGTTAAGAGCCGAAGCATAGAGCTAAAACTAAGTCAAAATTTAGATGTAAATCCAGCTAAGAATTTTAAAAACGCATAAAAATTTACTCTCAGATTCAATTTGTTAGGTGTTTTTTTTTTTTTTTGTTAAACACATTTTCTAAGTGTTATTTAGTGTTGACATACAACAAAAATTGCAATAAAATAACCAGTAAATAGCTTTTTTTATTTGTGATTTAACGGCAAGGCCCATTTAGCTTTAAGCTCTCGTGGGTTTGCTCTCTGGTCTCTCCCCAGGGGTCTCCGCTTCATTCAGGTCATGCTGCAGAGTTTGGCCGACGGAGAGAGAGATGAGAACAACCCCAATCATATTCGGGTCAACGTCACTAAAGCGTATGAGCAGGCTCTGAAGAAATACCACGGCTGGATTGTTCAGAAAGTTTTTAATGTAAGTACAAGGTACACGTGGCGGGAAAAAAAAAATTACGTTTTCATGTCAGTCTCTGCACAATTTCTCTGATTATATCTGTTAGTTTTAACATACATGTTTAGGCCTTTTTTCATTCAATGATTAAGACAAAATACGGTTTTCTTCATGTTATTAAAAAAGAATAGTTTTTGTATCTCTTTTAAAAGAACAGTAGCACAAATACACCAACACAGAAATTTGGTAACTGATGGTTTCACCTTTTCTCTGTGTTTCTGTTTGCGTGCTCTTAGGCAGCACTAATCGCGGCACCCTACAGATCAAACTTCCTGAAGGCCCTGTCGAAGGGAGAAGAAGTGGAAGACGAGGACTGTCTGGCGAACGTGCGTCTCTTCTTGGTGAATTACACTGTCACGGTGGACGCCATCTACGAGATGTATGCGAATCTTAACGCGGAGCTGGACTACACCGTTTGATGTCCGAGGATGAGACTGGGCTTGAAGTTCAGGAGTGACTCAATGCTCTTAAGGGATGTAACTCAAATCCAGTTCTCAAATGTTCTTAAAAGGGGTGTTTTTTGCTTTTTTGTTGTCCTATTTATTAATCTGATTATGCCTTACTCGATACGTTTTATGTGTGTTTGGTCTGAAATATGCCTTAAATTGTGAAAAAACTAAGAAAATGTAGTTGGACGTGCTTTATTGCAGGATTGCTATGTTTTCTTCTGCCGATCCCATAGCCAGGATTATGTAATGTTTGGGTTTTGCTGCTGTATTTATGAGATCACTGTGTGCCTTTCACCTCTTATTATAAACGACAAAGGAAACATTTTTTTCACCTTCACAGGTATAGATGGACCTGAACCCTTGTGAAAAGCATTTTTTTTTTGTTTGGCTGAATAAAAGTTGAACATATTTTTTCGTTTTTCTACCTTTCTAATGGTTTACCTTTAGATTGTGTGTGAAATGTGCTTTAAATGAAGATGTAAATCTATTTTTGTGTTGTTTTTTTTTTTTTGCTTTGCCTTGTATAACCTGCTTCTAATCATCATGGGTGTCTAATAAAAAGTCAGCCTGTCATTTCCGAATGACTGCCCTACAAATAAAGTTTCTGAAATCAGAAAAATAATTTGCCTTTTAAAAGAGGGTGTGGTTTAAGAGTCTCACACTAGATGGCAGTATCTACACAATTTTGTTCCTATGGGTTTCTGGTCTTTATTCTCAGTTTATATAAAAAAATCATTTGACTAATCTGCTTCTAAAATAGTTGGATGTTTTTTTCTATGGTTTTATTTAATGAAAACTACCGTTATTTTGCTGATGTATGCTTTATACACTGAAGTTTATGAAAGGAAAATCTGTTTTACACATGTTCCCTAATCCTCTTAACAAGCCACGGTCTTCCTAGGCCCACTCTTAATTATCTGAAGTGTGCTCCAGAGGTCGGGGGGAGATTCTGGTTCCTCTCCCAAAGGATCCGGAGCTAATAGTCATCTCTGAGCAAGAGGAACGTGTCCGTTTTATCAGCAGCTTTGCACAACAGAATGGAGAGAAAAACTTTAGGCAGAGTTGTGGTACAACAAAACAAGCAGTGCACTCCATTTACTAATACTCCAGTGACAGTTGCTGACTTTAAATTGAGGATATTTGTTGTTTGTAAAGAGGTAATCAGTTTTGTTTTGTTTTCCCCTCCATACCAGGGCTACTAATGCCCCCATTTACACACACTGCATAATTTGCATTTTATCAAGCTACTTAAAATGCCTTCACACTTTAGATCCATGAATATCTAAGCTACATCAGTGTTATGGCCCGCTACTGAGGAGGACAGATGAAGTGACATGGCTTTTTTAGTGTTTACAGATATATTCAAGTAACATCATTACCAATTCCGTATATAGAATAGAGTAAATTGTTATTAAAACTTTCCCCATTAGCAGCAGTTATTTGCAGGAAGACCATTGGATTAAAAACACACTGCATATGCCAAAAGGGCAACAATCAAATAGTTTTTCACAGATTTTCCTGGTATGACCAGCGGTGGGCTATTGTTCAAGCAAGGTAAAAAAATAATGCTGGAAGAAATCAGCAATAAATCCACAAATTGTTCCATTTCTCTTTAGGCGATAGCAAAAAGTGGTATTATACTACTACTTTTCTTATGTCCTATAGCAGCTAGCTGTGCCATAGTTCTTATACTAGACTGTATGATGGGAAATAATAAGGGATGAGATTGAGTCTTAAGTGGGACATTTCTTTAGCATATGATCTCTGGAGGGAAAAATATCTATTAGCCATGGAGAATAGTTCAGTGGCTTAATTGAAAAAGTTCAAAGTGATCTACAGTTTAGGGTCTGATGCGCATGTTTTGTTTTTTTTGACTACGGAAATGTGGTGAGGTTGGGCAACTTAGCTGCGAGCCGGTCATGACTCAACTAAAATGTTTAAAATAACATCAGTGGCTTTTCTCTTTAAATCCTCGATCAATTTTGAGCTGCAGCTACACAAAGCACCCACAGTCAAGAGTGTTTATTATCGACTGGGTCCATGGCAACCAACGGGATGCGCCACTGGTGCTGGATGCTAACATCCTTCAGTCCAGTTGGCAAACAATCTGACCTGCCACAAATCCTATATCCCGGTGCTGCAGTATAGAGCATATCTGAGACAGCTGGCACAAAATACAGCCACACACTGGCCAGTACAAAGGTCGGTTACCATGGGAAACTGAACAAAGACTGGTTAACAGACATTGTTGATGTAGGTGTCAATCATTTCATCAGAGGGTTTTGTTGATCAGACATGAGATGGATGCTGTAGGAGTGGTTTGATCATCCAGTTCAGACAAGAATAGTGAAAATTAATTTCACAATATAGTTATAATTGATTTGAGAGAAAAAAAAAATCTGTTACAATGACATTTATGTAGAGGTGTGTTTACAACAATGAGCCACGGCTCTGTTAAATGTAGCAACTGCTGTCCTAATCTGTTGCTCTTCCATCAACGTCTGAACACTTACCTCCATGTTTTATATATTTATACGGATCCTTTATACAAATCTTACTCTGATGCGGTTTAGGCAAGCACTCGCATGAATAAAAGACGTGCTTGTTAACAAAACAGGAAATACATTAAGCTCTGAGGTTAAGCTTTAAATCCACGTTCAACAAACAAAATCTGCTTTCCACAGTTCACCGTTTGCATACATGGCGGTATGTGTGCATGTCTTCAACCTAAATGAGTAAAACAATACTTGCTGGGTTTAAAATTTTTTTATTTACTAGACAGTCCTTATTAAGAGACAAGAAAAAAAAAAAGAGTGTTTGATTAGGGTCATACATTTCAAAAAGTAGCTATTTCATCAACATAATTTATGGAGATAACTCGTTTGTCCATATATAATAATTGCACTTTATAATTATAGAGACAGTATTTCACACAACCCGCCGAGGAAATAAATAGTCTCAAAGAACCGTTGCAGACACATGAAGTCCTGCTCACTCATACATTTTAATCCGAGATAATAAAGCCCTGCAAAGAACGAGACGGTGAATAATTCAGGCAGCCTACTCGCAAAAAAACAAACAAAAAAACGGCTATTTGTTATGGGAAACAGTCAAAAAACCTTTAAGAAATACAGAAAAAAAAAGTTTACTCAACAGATTTAACTTGAAAGATGTTAGAAAACACCCCAAACTGGGTGCATCTTGCTTGGCCTGAATGAAACAGTCATGATAAACTGAGTGTGAGTCGTAACAATAAATTATTGTAAATGTTAAGTGACAGAAACATACACCGTGTTTATAAAGGATATGTTCCCAAATAAGTATGAGGAGTTGCTTGAGGATAAAACAGGACAGTTTGTCATGACTTTAAAAGTTTTTTAAGTCAGGAGAGAGAAGTAAATGATCCCCAAAAGTCTGACGAAACTCTTTAGGAGATCCTTGAATTACATCCTTTGCGATTGGGTTCCCCTGATTATTTGCGATCCGTTTCCATTTTCCATTTGCGAAGGCCAATAACAGCAATTACAAAAATGTACGATAACTACTAAACTCCAAATCTGATCAAGTGCTCAGCTTCAGTGTTCATTTAAAACAACAGCAGTCAAAAATAAAAGAATCTGTAGTGTAAACCTGCATTGTGACTCCTGATTATTATTCATCCCCCATGTATTCCAAGTGTTTAATGCACAGCCTTCTAAAAATACATGCACAAACTAAAAAAACAATTAAAACATGTGTATTTTATGGACGTTCAAACCCGTGCATCCCAGAGCGTCACCTTATCTGTAGACGGGGAGCTGCATGTGCTGGTGGTGCTCCAGCTGCGGTGGCATCCCCCCCATGGCTTCGTACCCGCGGCCCAGCATGCACTCTTTGATGCACGGAGGCTGAATCTCACTGATGAGGCACTCCAGAGACTGCAGGCTGCTGCTGAGTACTGCGGCGTGGCACAGGCTGAAACTGGGCAGCCCACAGGAGAGGCTCTGCTCTGCGCTGTAGGCCTGGCTATGTTGATGAAGATGTTGTTGATGAAGATGATGATGATGGTGCTGATTAGGATGATGGAGAGGAGCAGCCGGATGCAGCTGGGGTTGGTTTGGTAGATGGCAGTCCGGGTGGAGACGAGGATGGGCGATCTGCGCATGTCTATGCCTGGGCGCACACGTGTTTGTTCCCAAAACCTGAGAGGAATAACCGTCGCTGCTCGGGTCGTCCCAGAGAGGAGCAAAATACTGTCCGACTGTCCGTGCGGTGGCTACGGCAGTTCCGAGCTGCTGACCATACGGTGGCTGTTGGGAGCACGGCAAAGGAAGAAGGGTTTCAGGGGAGCCCAGCCCAGCCTCTGCCGTTCTCACACCGTACAGCCTCACTGCTTCCTGCTGATAGGGTCCCATCTGGGCTTTGTGTTGCCACGGCGTGTAGTCGCCGCTCTCCAAGTACCCGGCCTTGGCCGTGTCTGCGCTCTGCGTCGGTAGCACTGCTCCTGCGAAGGCTCGACTGTTCTGGGGCGGTACTCCAAAGAGGAAGTCCGAATCTGGATGTGCCACTGCGGCCACGGCCTGCAGTGAGGGGCTGGCTCCGGCCTCTCCGCCCAGCTGCGGGGCCTGGCTGTGGGGAACTCTGCTCATCCGCCTCATCAGGCTTTGAACCTCTGCCAGCTCCTGCTGGGGGGCCAGCCTCTGATCTATGGAGGCCATTCCTGCAGAAGAACAAAGTGCTTCGATCGGTACATCATGGGGCTTACATGGACATGTGTTAAAGGCTTGGTGCCGGTGTCTGACGGTGCAGCTACTATTCACGGGGTTATTGTAGGGTGCCAGAGAAGTCTGAGAGTTTATATGTTTAGTTCTTCTGCCGTCGGAGCTTTTCAGAACGCCTTTGACCGCCACAGGAGAAGCTTTGAGGATGGCCAGCAGGCCCTGATGGCCTCCTGAGTTTGGGTGGTGGTAGAGGCTGTATTGCTGACCAGTGGTGTCTAAGCCATTCACCATTTTGTTGGGCTGCTTGTGTTGGGGCACCCGCACGTCTGAGGGGAAGATTTTGATAGAGAGAGGGCTGTTGGCGGTTTTCTGGGCGAAAGCTTCCAACTCTGCAGGAGATGGGTATCGAGAAATCATGAAGCCGGGCTCTCCTGAAAACAGACGCACAGCAAAAAGGTAATTAGTTCAGAGTCACCACAGGAGACCTAATCTTTTGCTATTTTTTATTCACCAGGAGTCTCAAATCTGCAAAAGTGGATAATAGCAGAATTAAACAGTAGCTATAAACTAATTTTGGCCATAAAAAGCCTTTGGCATGTTTCTAACTGGACTTAAAGATAATTAATTTAGCCTCAGCTTTTACAATTTAAAACCATGAGAAAAGACTTTAGAGGTAAACATTTTAAACCTCAGCATTATTACAGTTGAAGTGGTCAGTGTTTAAAAGTTAGGCATTAATTCATTATTCCCAAACTGTGGTAAAAGTACAGCTGGTGGGACTTGTGCTGGCTTCACGTATCTACCACTAAAAAGGTAAATATGAAGCAAATAAGCTGTAATGTTGAGCCAAACAGCACCAACAGCCAACAAGACCGTTTTCACACGACAGTTTCCACACTGATCTCTGGTTCAGACAGATAACTACTGAGAGGAGCGGCGCAGAGGAGTTGGAGACTACATCCAGTAAATTAACAGAGAAAAGATATTCCTGGTGTTGAACGTAGTTATAAACATCAAACCAACCCTAGAGTTGCAGTTCAGAAAAACCTAAAGGACCCAATAACAAGGCTCACCTTTGCTTTTTATTTTTAATAACAAAACACTAAAAGAATATTTTCACTAACTTATGTTGTACTTATATTAATGTATGGAAAGGTGTTATGAGATACAAACTTCTAGAACTAAAAATATAAATAAAAAAAGAGATAGTTACTGCACGTTTACTTTGTTTTAAGCACAGGGAAGCCATTTTGAACTTTTAAGGTTGTGATACTGCTGGGATACCTCCTTCATACACGTTTTCTGTGTATGTTCTTCCCATAGATAGATGAATAGTTTGTTGCTTTAGCTAGGCAGGAGCTTTTACACCTGCAGGTAAGACAAAGATGGAGTTTTGTTTTTGCCTGCCTACTAAGCATGCTGACCTGAAACGTTAGCAGCACATTGGCTAATGTCCTTTCATGAAGATAAATTAGTAGCTCAGGTAAAATTATTCAAAGGCTCGGCTTCAAAACGTACATTTCCAAACTATCTGCCAGTTGGTTAAGACACGCTTAAATGAAGTATTTGTTTTTAAAACTACTTTTTTAATGTTTTTAATTCCTTTGTGGTGAGAAAAGTTAGAATAGGCATCACGTTTGAGGTTTACATACTACATGCGTTAATAAAAGCACATGAATGAGGTTAATCTGAGATGTTTGGCGGGAAGTTGTCAAGAATGAAATAACAGTGTAAAACAGAAAAATAGGATGAGGTTTAGATTTTGGTAACTTTTCACAAATTTTATTGTCTATAAAGTATATTTCCTTCTAAAAAAAAAAAAAAATAGAAACTTACTCAAAAATCTTTTATATATTGTCTAAAAGATCACCACCTCTTGTTTCCATGAGCTGATACTAAGCTACTGTAAGGGCTTTAAAAACTGTTTATGATAAAGGTTACTGTGAGGAATTGCTTATTTAAAACCAATTTTACTCCATCCTGCCCTCTTTTCCGCAATTTTTAAAAAACTATCATTTGAGCTTAATGTTTGTAGCTGCTTAACTCCCATTGGCAAAGAAAAGATCTTTATTTCAAAAACAATAAATCACCACGAGGAAATTACCGCCACCTTTCTGATTGACGCTTTTATGGAATTTCTGACAGGGTAAAGAAAAGTCTCTGAAATTAACCTAGATCACACAGCGACACAGCGAGTCGGTGAAAAAGCAGGGCATGTAAAGAGAACAAAGCTGTAATCTGCAATAAAGAGAAAGAGAGAAAAAGAATAAGAAACCAAACACTTCATTTCACTTTCAATACCAAAACCAATTCCAGCTATGCAGGGGTGGTGCTTGCTCACTGCTCCTATTTGAAATTGATTTGGGAGTTCATTTCATCTAAGGCCCACACTGAGCCCCCCGACTGTGAAAATGACTCAATCTACAAGATCCAACTCATGAAAAGAATAAATTGGGTGTTTAAAATGCAGGAGGAAAAAAAAACAGAAAAAAAGAAGAGGTAAGGCAGAGTGTTCAATCTGCCCGACGATCTCCCGGCGGAGCAGCAGGAACAAGCACCATGGTGCCGGGAGTGTGAATGAATTCTGCAGAGAAATACAACAAAGCAAAAAATAAGCTGTATTATGTTTCAGCGTATAGAAAAACACGGCATCTGGGATGTGGAAGGGGTGTTTGTACTGTGCACAACATCGAGAGGTGAGCTCGCTTATCTCCAGTTTCCCATAATCTTGCATGTAAAGAAGAAAAAGAAAAGCCAGCTGTAATAATAACTAAGTTTTAGGCAAAAAAAAATGTTTTATTCATGGCCTTTAAAGTTGAAAGAAAGCATGTCATAACCAAGTAAAAAGGACCTTAGATGACACACATTAAAGTGTAATAACTTAACCTTGGATAACCGAG
>JAVLVB010000002.1:7988908-8008427 GCA_032876305.1 Orestias chungarensis
TGGTTAATAAAAACGCACCTACGAGCGATATAGAACTTAGCATAACAAATCAAGACGCTGTATGTTTTATTGTTATTTTTTTTTTTGGGGGGGGGGGGGGGTTACCTTGTGTGAAAAGTTAAATGCTGAGCCCTGCGTGGTTCGAGCACGCTTCAAACGCGGCGAACGCTAACACGTCTTCACAGGATGTCTGATATTGTTAGTCCCACAGATTACAGCCCTGTCAGAGCTGAGGAGACACAACACAGCTGCTCTTCCCACTGCGGCGGCCTTAATGTGGCACGGTGAAAACCTCATTAGCAAGCAGGCACTCTGAATTCACATTCATCATGTGAGCAACACCGCTGTGTGACATATGCATGGGAAAACGGATCAGTTTACGGCTTTCCTTTTTTTCTTCTTCTTTTACCGACAAAAACTAAACCTCTGCTAGTGTGAGGTTTCATATGAGATCAGCGTGATCCGTATTAAATTACTCTAAACTACAGCCGGAGGTTAAAGTCTGAAGGAGATTCATTGCAATATGGTGTTACATGGTTCTGATCATATCTTCGTCATGCTGGTGCCTGCATACCATCCCCCGCTGCGATGCTCCAGACCCACACAGAGGACCATCACTGTGTGGCCCAGTGACGCCGACGCCGTGCTGCAGGACTGCTTTGGTTGCACAGACTGGCAGGTCTTTAGGGAAGCTGCTGAGTACGAGGGGGAGCTGGACCTGGAGGACTACACATCTGCTGTTCTGGGGTACATCAGCAAGTGTGTGGAGGATGTCACCACCACCAAGACTGTGACTTGCCACCCGAACCAGAAACCCTAGATGAATGCAGAGGTACGTTCTCTGCTGAAAGCCAGGGATGCTGCGTTTAGGTCTGGTGACTCACAAGAGCTCAGGAGGGCAAGAAGAGAGCTGACTGCAGGACTTAAGAGGGCGAAAGGTGCACATGCTCAGAAAATCCAGGGACACTTTTCCTCCCAGGATCCACAGAGCATGTGGAAGGACATCAAGTGCATTACAGACTAGAAATCAAAAACTGCACAATGCCCCAAAGACCCCTCCCCGCCTGAGGCTCTCAACCAATTCTACGCCCGGTTTGAGAATCCTGACACCCTCTCCAGCACCAGAATCACGACTTCACCAGGAGAAGAGCCCATCAGTGTGACTCCAGCAGAAGTAAGGTGGACGCTGAGGAGGATCAACCCTCGGAAAGCTGCTGGCCCAGACAACATCCCCGGACGGGTGCTGAGAGATTGTGCGGACCAGCTCTCAGACGTGCTGGCGGACATCTTCAACGCCTCCCTCATCCAGGCAGCTGTCCCCACCTGCATGAAGACCGCCACCATCATCCCGGTCCCCAAGAGCTCCGCAGTGACAGGCCTGAATGTCTATCGGCCAGTAGCCCTCACAACGATAGTCACAAAGTGCCTCGAGAGACTGGTTCAGACCCACATCAAAGCCAACATCAATGTCACTGTGGATCCACACCAGTACGCATACAGGAAAAATCGATCCACAGAGGACGCCATTTCCTCCGTGGTCCACACTGGCCTCACCCACCTGGAGCAGAAGGATTCATATGTCCGTATGCTGTTTGTGGACTTCACATCTGCCTTCAACACCATGATTCCTCAGACTCTGATTAATAAACTCTCCTCACTTGGACTGAGCTCTTCCATCTGCAACTGGGTCCTGGACTTCCAGACCAAAAGGCCGCAGTCTGTGAGGATTCACAACATCTCCTCCCCAACCATTACCCTCAGCACTGGCTCCCCTCAGGGCTGTGTGTTGAGCCCCCTCCTGTTCACATTGCTCACATTTGACTGCTCCCCTATCCATCCAGGCTGTCATATTGTGAAGTTTGCGGACGACACAGCAGTGGTTGGATGCATCACAAACAGTGATGAGTCCAGCTACAGGCAGGAGGTGGAACACCTGGAGGGCTGGTGCAGAGATAACAACCTCTGCATTAATGTAAAGAAAACCAAGGAGATGATTGTGGACTTCAGAAGGAGCAAGCATGCCCACCTCCCCGTGCACATGGGAGGATCTGCGGTGGAAGTGGTCAACAGCTACAGGTACTTGGGTGTGCACCTGAGTAACAACCTCACCTGGAGCAACAACACTTCCATTCTGGTCAGGAAGGCGCACCAGCTGCTCTACTTCCTCAGGAGGTTGACAAGAGCTGGACTCGGGAGCTCAGTTCTCACCTCCTTCTACAGATGTGTGGTGGAGAGTGTATTGTGCTCCAGCATCAAAGTGTGGCATTGAAGCTGCTCTGCTGCAGACAGGAAAGCTCTGCAGAGGGTGGTGAAGGCTGAACAGAGGACTGTTGGAGTCAGCCTCCCCAGCACCACAGACATTTACAACTCCAGATGCAGGAAGAGGGCCTCCGGCATCATGAAGGATCTCACACACCCAGCACACTGCCTTTTTGTCTCGCTCCCCTCAGGCAGGAGGCTGCGGAGCGTCAAGTGTAAAACAGCTTCATTCCTGAAGTTGTGAGACTCTCAAACACACTCAATTACAAATGAAAAACACTTTCTCATTTAACCGGCACTGTTCACTTTAATATCACACTTTAAAATGTCACTTAATATGTCACTTGCACTCCGAATTTTCATTGCTGCTATGTCCGAAGTCCCATATTGTAGATTCTGTGTCCATATTGTAGATTCTGTGTAGTCAAATCCTATTTCTCGTGTAGTTCTTTATATTTTATTATATTATTTAAAATTGCTATCAGGATGTAAACTGGACCGGGGGATTAGAATTTCGTCCCACCTCATGTACCACATTTGATGTGATGACAAATAAAATTCCTTGATTCCTTGATACATAGCAGCGAACGGCAGGGAAAAACAGGATGCTAATTTGTTCTCACTGTAATAAAAAGCATGACTCGATTATTTCAAACAGCCATGTTCAATGCTCAGCAATAACAATATGGGAACTGGGATTACTCGCGTTTCACCCTGAAGCAGATAAGTAGACAAAAGCCACCTGCAAACAGGCAGCTGCCTAGACCAAATGCTCAACACGATGCCTCATTCAGATTGGTGGAAATGGACAGAGAAGAACCTCCGCCGTTCCCTAAACATGTCCAACTGTATGTTTAGAAACATTACGTACAAAAACATGTCTCTTTTTCATTGCCTGATGTAAATGGTGGAATTTTACAGTTGTAAATTGTAGAATTGAACAACAAAAGTTTACTCTGTGGTTGTCACACGAACATAGACAAAAGGCAGCGCAGATGTCAGTGAAACTCAAATGAATAAGAAATGTTTGGCTGCATTACCAAAGTGTGACAGTTTTACCTTGATTATCTGGTCAGTATACAAAATAAATGTTTAGTTAGTTCTAAATATCAAAAGACAGCAGTTGCAGACACACCATTCAGCTAGGAGTTCACAATAATTGTGTTATATTGCGAAAAAACAGGAATTTGCCTTAAACGTCTTCCGCTTCAACCATGAAAATATCCCAACAACTCTCTTAGAGCTGTAACATCCATTCACAATAATGTAGATCAGATATGCTAATAAAACACAGTGAAATATACATAAACCTTAATGCCTTTACTAGTGACTTTATAATTTTCTAATAAGATTAAATTCTGAGGCAGACTGGTTGGCAATGACAGAAAGGCAAAGGACAGTAATAAATATTAGCTCTTAATGCCTGAAAGGTCAAATCTTGGAGCAGCCAGGCAGCAGCAGCAAAAGACCAAACAAGGCACGACTCCTGTCAGCTTTGAACAGGAAACCAAGGATACAATTCAAACAGTCTCATCCGAATTTAGCAAATACACAAACACAAAACACCTGCCTGGTTATGATGATTCTTAAATTCAGCAGCATTGTTGGTTTTGTTTAGTGTGTGGGACAATTTTCTGGCAAACCTCGACCTTCTTATTGCAAAGACTGAATTTTACGAAGCTCTATTTTCATTCACATAATAGTGAAATGTGAAACATTTCAACTGTAAAGATGTTTTATTTCAGTATCAGGGAAATGATTTAAACCGTGTAGCAAGTCTTATTTTCTTCACAGCCAATAAAATGTCAGTTGATTCTGCGTTTACACTGATCACCTGCTGTTGGATCACTAAAACGCTGTTTTGGAGACCAAAGGCTCATTAGCACATCAGGGTCACAACAAGCTGTTCGCTGAGCAAATACAATTGGTTTAGGAAAAAAAGGAACTTTATTTACATCCTCAAAGCCAGTTAACCTGGGAAATAATACCAACAGCAAATTTAGCAGTGTGTATTCATGTGCTATTAGCTTCATATTCTTAAAATATATTTGGCTAAATGTGTCGTATTTATTTGTTCAGAACTGAACTTTCAGAGACACAGAAAGTAAATTACAAAGTCAGCGTTCAATTACATGAAGAACATTACAGCTCTGTTTATTGTTGTTACTATTATGAACTAATTACTATTCAAAAAAAATCTAAATAAGGTAAATCAGACAAAGTTGCAGCTGTTAAAATACTGTTAAAATCAGAGGCAACAAGTCTCTGATATCGCTGTGAAGGAATGTAGCCATTCTGAGGACTTTGTGAGCATGAGCAGCTGGTTCGAAATGATTCCCTGAACCACTAGCAGGGTATTCACCGAGCCGTAACCACTACGAACTGTTGCCGGTACACAACAGGATTAGGTAACATGTGTGAAGCACTAACACAAGTACAAAGCAAGGACAGCTGCTGGTCAGTCTGTGACTGTAAAAAAGGTTTTAGTTTTCATCAAAGCTGCTAAATTGATGGTGCAAAACAACTAACTTTGTCTGTATTAAAATATAGGAATAGACAGTCTGCGACATAGAGCTCAGTGGGATAAAAGATTAAAAGACCCCAAACACACCTGTCGTAATTTGCTCACATGAATGCTGCAAGGTTAGACGTCGTCTCAGCTACCTGCTCTGTAGGAACGTGATCTTGCTAGATATTAAATGGTGTGAAATATTTAAAAGATCCATAATTGTGAAGCTCTTGGTTGTGTGTTTATTGCAGAAATATGATATGAAAGGGGGCTATTGCTAACAAAAAAATGAGCTAAAATAATGCAGTTGAAGCTCACAGTGCTTTAGATGTGTTGTGGGTTGTTTAGTTGCTTCCTGGATGAGTCACTGATGTCTTCTTGGAGTAATTTTGATAGGTCAGATCCCTCCTGGGAAGGAGGGATCTGACCTATCAAAGCGATCTCCATGTTTTTTTTTTTTAAATCTTTTTCCCTATCCGTGTATAAAGGCTATCAGTCTAAAAGCTTAATGGCTTAACCTTTTCAGAACTGACAGACATCAGAGACTTCGTTTCTCACCAATGGTTAAATATCCCTGCAGATCAGGGAATAAAGTGTTACTTTTGTGGTCGTTTGGCCAACTTCATGTTGTCACACTATTTCTATTTAGGTTGTTTTCTTGATACAAAACCTCAAACTGTAATCAAGATTCAGTGTGAGTTTACAAATGAACAAGGATGACAAATATACTCAGGATCATGTTGGTATGGATAAATGAAAGCATCAAAACTACGCTCTGTATTCACTCAGGTTATCTTTTTCTGATAAGGAAAATTTGTCTGAGTATCTAAAATGTTTAACCGAGACAAAGGAATACGCAAGGAGGCAAATATCAGTAAATGCCAAAGCAAAAGTAACACTCATAGTTTCGAGCAGCTTTCCAAACTTTCTCCCGTAATAATAGCAAAATGTCAAGTCTAAGCTTCTTTGACAGGTATGAGACTGGCTGCATTTATGCAACAAAAATTTAGTGCTGTGAAATAAGATAAGAAGTCAAAACAAATATAAGGCCGTTCACATGACGACGGGGGGGAAATGGCAGCCGTGTGTTGTGAGGTGAGGTATGGCAGGAAGATAATTAGTAGCCTGACCTTAAGCACTTAATCACCCTGAACCTGTAGGCCGCATGCTGTATCTCCCGCTTAGCACCCACACAGAATCGGAGCGAGCCCAGAAAATAACACGTGCCAAAGCCATCATGCAACGCTTTAACATTTTTTGACCTTTCAGCAATTCCCTCAGGACGGAATGAAGTCGGCTAAATGGGGCTTAAAAAACCTTGCTTGTATTTTTATTGTCCTTTTAAAAAAAAACACACACACACAACGGCGCTGCTGTGACACGCAGCACAAATTGTGATCAATGTAATACACCAGGACTTAAATTAGTAGTTTAATTGCAGCCTACACATTAAAAGCTGTTACAGCAACGAGCGGAAAGAAGTCACCTCAGCCTGATATTTATTTATTTTTTAACTAAGCAGGAGAAGAAAAGAGTGTTGATAGTCGCAGTGATTATGGGATCTTCATTAGCACTTAGTTAAAAAAAAATATTATTAAGCATTGCCAACATTTCTACTTGTGCAGTAGCTACTTCCTCCTTCATTTAGTCCCACATAAAAAAAGGCTAATCTTTATGCCGTGGTCACACTTGAAGCTTTATCCCCCCGACCCGCTGCTGCGAGATTAGAGCAGAGACCTCATTGTTTTAGAGCAGTTTGAGCTAATCACTAATTTATGGGCAAAACAACCCAGGGACTGAAACAGGAGTTGGACGAGCTCATTGGGTTTCCAAACCCACGGCTTCCAGCCGTCTCACGCCGAGGGAACATGAGGAAACAATTACGGGGGACTGCTAGATATGATTCCCACATGAGATAAAACTAGAATATAACCATACCCGGCGGGCAGAGCTGCCAGGATTAGAAGGCCTTTTTATCTTCGGCTAAGGACTTATCTTGAACACTTGGGTGAGATCACTTGTTTACTGGTGTCAGAACCTCAGCGGGAACATGGCTCTGAAAACAGGCGGTTAATTACAGAACGGCACTTCTCAGCAGGCGTAAATACTTGTTTACTACACCAATAATACCGATAGTAAAAATGCTCTGGCCTATATTAATAACAGGGGACTGAGCTCAGACGAGGCATGTACAAATGCCTTTCTAACCCCTTTCTCTGTTGCTATGACAACCCCTTCTATGCATCCAGTTGGCCCAATAAGCCCAGTAATTAAAACCCATGTAATTAATTGGTCCTGCCTTCATCTGTTTGAAGCGAGCCTCTGGGATAGACTTTCTGCCACTTAGCCAGAGTAAACAGCTAAACTGAGCAGCTGCCAATATTGGAAAAAAAAAAAGAAGAAGATATGTTAAGAACTTTAGCAAATATTACTCATCTATAATCTGTAGCATATGTGTGTTTTAGTATGATTCTACTAAAAAAAAAACAAGAGATGCTGGAGATTAATCTGGAAAGGGTAAAATCGATTCAGAAGATTACGAATGCATCGTAATCTTAACTGCCGCGAGGCAATTTAGGGAAGTTTAAACAGGTTTTATGACTTGCTATTTGTACAAAACAACAGTGAGCAATTATTTTTCAAAACTTGTGAAATAAGTCTAATAAAACATTACTTGAAGACTCTGACCAGCCTACTCAGGAAAACAACTAAATATTTCTGATGTGTAATACTTCACTGTTATTTTAATACTACTTTGATCTTCTTGAGAGTCACAAGTTTATATGAATCTTCCTGCCAGAATTCACTTTAAAACTGTAAAACTTGGGTCAAAGATTTTGAATATCAAGCTCATGACCACAGATTGTAAGAGTTTTGGCCGGACTGAGTCAGGGTTGTGGACGGTCCAGACTTTTTTCAGATGACTACAAATTTTCTACAAAATTTTGATCGTGAAGCTTTGTTGTCCGTAAGTCACCGAGTTGCAGTAGGTTCAGGATCCTCATCTTAATTAAGAAGTTGCCATTTAGTATCTCTTTCTTGTGATGCCATACATTTTACGCAGTTTAAATGTTACATGGAGCTGCCACTCCTCTACAGGTAAAATTGTATTCATTAAGAAAGTAAATCTGGTTACTCATGTTTTTAAAGTAATTGCTACAGTCACCGACTGTAATGAACCAGAGAGTTCAGTAGCTATCAAGATTGTGCATCAAAGCTGGCAATTATCCGCATTTCCGTTTAGCAGGACAAGACACGGGACATGTGAACCCCAAAAATATGCCCTGCTCACACTAGCCTATCTATTTATGACTTTCCTTGGTAAAAAAAAACCCAGAGTAAAAACCCAGACACTCATTCACCCCGGTTCTCGCATGCCTCCCCGTTTCCGTGTCAGTAGCCTCGACATGAACGGTGTTCTCAGAACGAAGTGACCTCAGGGTTCATTGCAAAGATGTGTGTGTGTGTGTGTGTGTGAGTTTGTGTGTGTGGGCTCGAGGAGGTTCTGGCGAGGACTTCTTTGCGCCATTGTCATTCCTCATTTGTTTCCGGGCCACTTTGGCCCAGCTTGGGCAAACTTTCCCCTCTCTGAGCCAGCATAGAGTCCAGGACAGCAGCGTGAAAAAAAAAAAAAAAGAAGCCAACCCGGCCCTTGCATTCACACAGAGATAGCGGAGAGGAGTCGGGCTCTCATTTCCTCTCGTCTTCGTAACGCTTTCTCTGCAATTGCTCACATGGGGTCTCGCGTAGCTGTGAGAGCGCTAGTGTTCCTTCAATTTATTGATAGCTAAAAGTGGAAATGGCTTTGAAAAGCGCAGCGGTGGCCAGAGGCCGTCCCCCTTTTTCACCCGCTCCAGCAACGACTCAGTTTAATGAAAAAGCGTGGACCACACAGACTGAGCTCCCGTCAAGGAGCCTATTCCCCGTCTCTGCTTGAAATGTTAGGCTTGAGCTGGAGTGCGCAGTGCATAAAACTTAGGATGGGTGGGGAAGGGAGTAGCGGAGGCCCTGCAGGTAAACAGGATGAGAAATGCATCTATGGATACGCCTAAGGCAGACCAGGCCCTTCTGTTACAACAATTAGCAGACAAGTGCTCCACTGACTCCAAATTAATATTTAATAACAAAGAGGTATTTTGCCTCAGGAAACGAGAGATGAGTAGATGGAGCGTTCAAATTTTCACATAGCTGGATACACATGGCTAACTCACAACCACATATGGGAGCTTTAATTAACTACACAGTCTGTCAAACCAGCCGAGTGATATCACAGTCCTTTTTAGCTGTTTAAAGCTCAGGATTATCATTTCCCTGCCAATCCCGCCAATCTTGTTTGCCTTGTTTTTGTCCGCACCACATCCTGGCAGCTTTTTATGGCTTCAGACGACAAAAATCATAAAAAGGTTTGGCGAGTTCAGCAAATTCTTATGCCGACCAGATAGAAACTAACAGGACGTCCATTTATCCAGAGTAAGAGTGAAAGTACAGAAGTCCAATTATATTCCGAAAAAACATTATGCACCTTTATCTCTAAGTCAGGTAATTTCACTTTTTAGGGTCAGATGAAAGCAAGCTAGAAAGAAGAGCAGCAAGCGTAAAGAGTCTTATAAGACTTTTATGCTTGAAGAATTAGGGTTCACTTATACTAGTTGCAAAGCAGGGCATGTTTATAAAGACACCGAACAGTCTGTGAATAAATAATTACTACAAAATATTTCTTTTGTGCAATATACCAAAAGTGGTCAATCATCATCACAAACTTTGCAGACATCTCATTCTTTATCTGAATGGTTTAATATGATGTCATCCCACTCTTCGGCTCTACAGCCGACTAAACTTTAAGACTTTCCAACAACATTGAGCGTCTGTTCAGGTGAATTTACGCACATCTTTTCAGAATTGTGTTTGTGAGGTCAGAAAACTTGGCTTGCAGTTTACGCTCTTTAACCACAACATGATTTTTAAATGTTTTTATTTAATTCGTTTTTGTTCAGGCCGGGAAAATTAACTTCTCCCACATCAAATTTGCTCAACCATGTCTATGGATGTTGCTTTGTGAATTAGTGTAAAGTAATGCAAGAAGAAGTTACTTCTAATTGTTCCCATGAAATTTTCCAAAATGCCGAATGCTATAATAGTACGGGGCATAAAATATGCTCTGCTCAAAAGTTTATACAAAACATCACTATTCAGTGTAAGCAATATTTTACTCACAAGGACCCTTGGATGCAAAATGTTGTTACTGTCATTTATAGAGTTTGGGCAATGCCTGAAAAAAATAATTCCACTTCCTACACTATAAAAACTTTACATTGAACAATATTTACTTATTTTACAATACATTTTATTTAACAAAAATAACTATAACCCATATATTCAAATGTTCTTTCCACTTTTTAGTTGGTAGATCAACAGGTTTGTGCCAAAAGCATAGAACCAAACACAAAATTAGTCTGTTTTTTAAGTATGTTTCTACAAACTACACTGTTCTCCAAAGGAAATAATTTGTAAAGTGGTGTCAATATGTGAATCTACCATGTGTAGTCATATAAATATTATGTAATTTATCAATGCCTTTGCAGAAAGAACAGCGTATCGTATAAAATCTGAATGTAACTATTTAGCGGAAGAAAATCGACTGATATAAATTCAGGGCCGAAAGCCTCCCCCACAACCCTTCAACAAAAGCAGTATAATTAGTCAGGATGAAGGTCAAACAACGCGGACACGAAGCACAAAATGTGATTATCATTAGCGATCCTGTGTGGGCGAGTTGATTAACGCTGTAATTTCAGAGTCCACTTTGACCTGCCTGCAATTGCATGGCAGGAGCACATTGATTACTCACCCAATTAACAGGCATTATTATCGAGAAGCTTCACAGCAGCTGGGTTCTCATTTACCATATGTGCATCTTTGATAAAAGACTTGAAGACAGAAGACAAAATCTGCGACAAGGCAACATTTTACAGGGTTTTATGTCCGTAACCACTTACTTTCAATGATTTTGTAATACCAGATTATTTAGTGTCTGCACTGTCACATGAGACATCTCCACCTACGAAACGGACCCACCTTTCCGCGTGCATGCTGGCAGCGGTGCCACTGGGAGCAATAAGGACGAGGGCGAAACATCAAAGCTTTTGGTTGTGCACGCCAAATGCTGCGATGAGAAGCTCTGCTGTCTCTGGATACAGGCAAGCATGATAGTTCACTGGAACAGCAGGCAGCCGGGGTTTTCCTGCTAAAAGAAGAAGAAAAAAAGCAGGTTTAAACAATGTTTATGACTTGATGCTCTTCCATTGTACATAACAAGTATATACTATATTCAACCAACCCCATTAAACCAACAATGCATTTGTAAAGCCATAAGTCGCTAGTTTTAATGTCAAATTGACAACAATGGACATTTATTGACAACAAGCAGCACAAATATTAAAATTAGAGGGAAAATTTTTAACATCACCCATTATTATATAAATGGACTGATGATACTGTACCACTAAAGCGAAAAAAAAGAGGACATTCTCATTTTTTTTATCCGGATTTATCCTTTGGGCCTACTAAAGTTTAAAATGTATCCAGGATCCTAAGAATGTAATAACTATTTAATACCCTACGGTTAGCCCACAATAATCTAAATGTTTTTGCTTTCTGGCAACAGAAGACAATGCATATCAGTTTATTTTTCATTTAATGTTTTTTTTTTTAGATATAATATAAAGAGTATTCTATCATTACAGCATATTTACATTAATTGTAGCTGTGATTTCCTGTTTGGATCCATGACTGTTGAAGAAATAAGAGGTTATGGCCCCTGATAATAAATATCCTCTAATGGAATCAATTCAATAAAAAAATCATTTAAATATTTGGTTTTTAAGGTGGGTACAAAATGAATACAGCAATTAGAAGAAACACCAATCTAAAAGGCATCAGCTACCCTAAGCCTAAGTTTGGTCGGTCTAAAATTATTGCACGTCTAGCTATATGCAACAGGTATATGGTGGATGGTGATAGATAGCATGTAGAAGACAATAAAATCCCCTCTAAAAATCCCGATTCACATGTTTTACAGAAATCAGACGAACAAAAACTGTCAATAATTAGGTTACGTAATAATTAAAATGCAGCTTCTCTTTGAACTACAGAGACACAACAGTTAGAAAAGTGGAATCACTTGGTAATGATTCAATCTGCTCCATCTGCTTAGTTGTTTCGAAAGCTCTTTCCTGTTATCAGTCTTGCTATTTCAGATGTAATCACACAGATTATTGCTAACCCCTCCTGTAGCCTGAGGCCAGGTTAGGCAACATGGAAAAAAAACAAAAAAAACGTAACCAGCGGAGAGACCTTGCTCTGTGTTGTAAATACAGGATCGTATTGATCAGAAGAGAAAGAGGAAAGCATATCTTTCCTGAAAGAAGAGTTCAGTACCGTCAGAGGCAATTAAAGCTCCTGTCTCAACAAGATTTTCCTCCTCAAAACTGGGTGAGTTTGTGAAGAAAAAGTCCTGTAACTGAGTTAATATTTCAGTAATAATCATGTGTGACATTCTTCTTCATTATCTAAAAGAGTCAGCAAAATGTGAATGCCTGCATTGCAAAAATATATATAACAGCCTCACCCCACAGTGAAATCTGTTAATGCATGCAAATACAGACGCAAAATGTCAGACGTCCAGCCAGCAGTATATTCGTTTCAAAAGTTAATCCATCCACAGGCTACAAAGGGAAACAACAGTTGTTGTTCCTTTTTTTTCTTTTTACCATGCAGCAGTCCAACAAGCCTAATATGAGCCTGCAGTGTTCTGCTGTCAGATTGCCTTTCTTACTCCGTTTCTATATTTTTGTTTTTATTCCACCCAGATCGCCAAGAGGGAAAACTAAAGTGAATCAAGCACACAACAGAACATTCAGTGATGGGCTGCAGAAACATGATTAAGTTTTGCTTTAAAAAAAAAAAAAAAAGATGATTTGCTTTTTTCCAGGTGCAGACATCCTCTTACTTTTTTCTCTCTGCTCAACATCCATTCATCTGGGAACAAAAAAAAAAGACTTCAAACCACTCTCTTCTTAACACACAGGCACCAGGAGAGCTAAAACGCCTTAGACTTATCAGAGCCCATTTAGAAAATAATAGCAATTTCAGAACAATCCCTCCATTACCACACATCAATCAGAGGGGAGACACTAAAAAAAGACACCAGGGAAAAAACACAGGGGAGGGAGGACGTCTCCAGGGGAATCCCTTCACAAGCGGAAAATGAGACATGCACAAGAATATCTTCCATCACTCCAATCATTCGCAGATGAAAGGAAATACATCATGGAGGGAGTCCGAATTCAAGGTCTGGGCCTGATGTGAAAAGATTCAAATTAAAGCAAGAGAAAATGTCATAAGCAGTGAAGAGTGCCAATAAGGATGCTTTCTATTATGCTGTACCTTTGCTGTTCTTTTATTTAATGTCTAGAAGATGTGAGCAAGATATCACCTCAAAGTTACAAAAAAAACGCCCCATTGTGTAAAATGTTGTTTTTTTCCCACCAATTTAATATGTGAACCTATTGATGTTATTTATAGAACACCTATTGAGATAAAAAAAATGTGTCAGGATGTGAAATAACATAGTAAAAGACACTTTCAAACCATACACCAGAAAGAAAATGAGCAACTATTCTATCAAGTTAACTCAAATAACATTCAATAGAGGCCAGATGCCAGTCATGACATCTTCCGCTAAACAGCTGTTTGTTTTGCAATGGTAGGTTTGCTATGGCACATATAGAGGAATGCTATTTAGCAAACAGCTAAATAAATAACAGCTACCGTAGCTGGGATTTTTAACAGACTATTTTTTACGGTCAGTTTATTGTAGCAAGTTATTATAGTGGGAGAAGAGGAAGGCAAACTTCGGTAAATTGGAGTAAGCAGAACCTCTTCAACATAATGAAAGGTCCCAGTGTAGTGGAAGACATCCTGCCTTGTAAGAAACATCACCCATCGTTCATCAAAGACTATACTCTTTGCCCAGATATCTGAAATGATGAAAATCCTGGCAAGACTTCAGTTGCCTCAAGAAAGTAAGCAAACAAGCAGATTTCTAGACTGCAATGTTGTTGTAGAGGATATTGTACACCTGCTTCAACAAACCCACTGTCATCTGGACGAGGCCGGCAGCAATGTGAAGATCATGTTCTTTGATTTCTCCAGTGGATTTAACACAATTAAGGATGTGTTTTTTTTTAGTACTCCTGAAAACCCTTGCACCAGGTTCTAATGACCACCTGACCACAGTTTCTGAGGCTGAACAACTGTGTCTAACAAGGTGGTCAGCAGCACCGGAGCACCACAGGGATCATACTTTCCCCCATTTTAATTTTAAATGTTAAGAACAAATCTGTGCCATCTGTCTTCTGTAGAAATACCAAGATGATTCTGCAGTTGCCACATGTATAAGAAGTAGTAGTAAAGAAGCTTAATACAGACAGCTGGTGGGCCACTTTGTTGTATCATGTTGGTACAGTTATCTTATCTTACATGTGAACAAAACAAAGGCGGCGATGACACATTTCAAGAGAAATAGGGTTCAACCAAACAACATTTCCATCATGGGAGAAGAGGTGGAGGTGGTTTAGGTGTAAAGGTGTTTTGGGGTTCATCTGGACTACAGACTGGACGGGAGAGGTATCAGTGATGCTGTTTGCAAGTAGGGACAGAGCAGAGTTTACCTCTAAAGAAAGCTTAGATCCTTGCATCCAAAGTTTTGCGGCAAGATGCTGCGTGTTTCTTCTTCCATCACTGGAGAAGCTTCACAAGGTGCAAGCAACAATCTCCGATTTCTGTTTGATCAACTGAGAAAGAACATCGGGCAACCTTTGACAAACACTGCAAGTTAAAAAGTAGTAAAAAACCAAGCCAACAAAGCACATAGCTAGTAGGGACAGGTTCAACAATTTCCAAAACTGAATGGATCTACAGATGTGCGTCCATTCAAAACATCCTTATTCTTACCCAGTTGTTAAGAGGCACAATATTTTTAGTGTATGTTAACTTTGTAAATAACAGAAAAATATTACAATTTTAAAAATTCTTTAATAATTTGTTATTTAGCAAACTGAAGTAATTTAGATAAAACTGAAAAAAAATGGAAAGTCTGATTGCATTTCAAACAGACAATAAAACAGTTAAGATAAGATAGACTTTAATGATCCCGGAGGAAATTGTTTTGCCAGGGTTACAGAGTATCAAATAACAATTAACACGACACACTCATCTCACATACAACACAGTACAGTACACTACACAATCACCATATAACAATAACCACACTACTATTTATCCCTCCTGCAGATGGAAGAGGAATTGTACAGTTTGATTGCCACAGGTAAGAAAGACCTCATGTGGCGTTCTGTGGTGACTCTTGGTGGTCTCAGTCTCCGGCTAAAGGTACTCTGACAGGCTGTCAGCGTGGCATGTAGGGGGTGGGAGGTGTTGTCCTTGATGCTGAGCAGCTTCCTCAGCATCCTCCTCTGACATCTCCCCCAAAGACTCCAGTTCCAGTCCCAGGACAGAGCTAGCTCTCCTGATGAGCTTGTTGAGTCTGTTGGTGTCAGCCGTCCTCAGCTGACAGCAGCTATGCTTTTTTTCATATTTAAATATATTATTTGCATTTTTGTAAATATTTGCAAATATGAGTTCCAGAGCATCGTTCACAAACTTTAAAAGCCAATAATGAGTCAAACTTGTGACCTTGGTGACCTAGTGGTGATATATTGTGGGAAATAAATAAATACACGCATCACTTAACACACTGAACTCCTACACTGAACAGGAAGTCAGTGCAGATTATTCGATAAGTAAAGCTGTGACATGACATTTTTCTCTTTTATGAGCCAGAAGGCAAAAGCAGGCTTTCAACCAAACTTTCCAGTACACAGATGGCTTTCCACCTCATTCAACTAAAGTCAATCATTCAACAACCCGTTTAATTTTATGCTCTTGAAAATATTGAAAAGTAGTATTCAACTGAATATCATTGGCACACCAATAAAGTAAATTACTGAATGAAAACAACATTGTTTATAATGTCTGTCAAGCTCTAATGAAAATTTATGAAAAAGATCCTTGTTGAGCACCGCTTTTCTGAGATTTAAAGACGAACTTCGCGACAGGGATGCTACCTAATATATAACTGAAACAACAAACCAACAGAAGGCTACACTAGATATTCTGTTTTAGTGTCTAGGATAAACACAGAGTCACTAAGTTTGTTGATTTTCCAGCTTTTCTCCACAACAACAAATTCTTAGAAGAAAAATCAAACCAGTACATCAACTTCTGAGAAAACCAGATTTAAAGTTTATATAATAACTACTGACTTTCATCAGCACTATCTAAAATTGCATCTACAAGTGGAGTTAAAGTATTATCTCACAAATTAGGGTCAAACAACACCAAATGTTTCTCTTCTGGTAACTGCAGTGTCTCACCAGGAAAAAGCCTCAAGGGAGCTTTCTGGAGACAATAACAAAGGCACAAAGTTTAGGCAGAAACCGTGTTTAAATCTTGCCGCTTGCAGTCTGTATCCATGCAGCTGATAAGCAGCAGGATGCAGTCCAGGGAGGCCTGCCAGAGAGATAAAGACCTTGTGCTTTGTCGTCCATCTAGCTGTCCCCCGTGGGGTTGTGATAACAATGTTTAGGCAGGCAAAGTTATTTTACAAGCTCTCCTCCCCGTCGCAGATAGAATGTGGCGTCTGCTGCGGGCATTTTGGGGCCATTTCCTTATGACAAGACATGCTCCAGAGGAACGATTCGGGAGGGACCTTTCTGAAATTCACTGCAGACGAGCAGAAAAACAGCTTTGAAGTGAATAGATACCCACGTGTTTGACAAAATCTCATCGCCTCTGCAGTCATGGAGCTGGCACCGTTCGTGTCCAGGCAATGCATTTGATTTCTTAGTATGACAAAGGCTGTGTGCGCACGATTACACACCAAAAACACTGTGTTAGATCTAAGTGGATTATGCATTCTTCACCTGTTTGGCTGTACAACACAACAGGAAAAGAATCCTTGCAAGCGAAAAAGAGAGCGAGAGATAAAAACAGCCTTAAATTATACAGGCAGCAGCATCTGTCTGCCCTTCTGTCAGTCTTTTATGACTTTGTGCAGCATCAAAGGTCAGAGTAAAGATAGAAGCCAACTGCACAAAGAGCCTCCCTTTCATCAAACATGAAATGCGCACATAAAAGAGGGCAGATCCACACACACCTTCCTCGATATCTTCCATATCCTCTCCGGTTGGGAGTTCTCGGGATCCTCGCTGAATAATTAGAGGAGAATGAAAGGGTTTAGGATGAGCATCTTTTTCGTTCTTTCACATGAGTGCTATTGTAAAGTTTGCTCTCTTTTTCCGCAAATGTGGGGAAAGGAAAGATTATTTAGGTAGAAATAAAAGCTTAATAAGGAGAAAGTAGAAAAGGCGAAGGAAGAGTGTCTCTTTTTAAATACGGATAATAACGACAGAGTGCATCAATACGAAGCCACGGCTTTTAATCAATTGCTTTTAGGAGAAAGGTAAGTACTGCACAAAGCTGGGAGTAATGGGGACCAGACAAAAAGTCTTGAATAAAAGGCGGAATTAGATGGCAGCTGCCGGATTCGTCTCTATATAACCCGGCATATGCACAGATCATCCCCAATCCCCTCATACATTTTTAATAGAATCTATTACTTCTGGATTAAGCGATAAGAGCTGGCCTGGCTAAATCCCACAGTTTATATAATTGGAATCAGAATGGCAAATGAGAAAGACCCAGATTCGTCCCTCGTCCTCTTTCTTGGGTAAGCAGAAAACAGAACGCCGGGGTTCACATGCAGGAAAACCAAACCTGAGGTCGCTCGGCTCTGCGCTACAAGAATGCTCCGGGCCTGCGGCTCCCAACAATGAGCCTCATTAGCATCGAGATTAGCTCCCGTGGAAGGTATAACAGTGTTATAAAGGCTTTCCTTTACATTTTTAATGCAAGCGCAAAATGCGGGTCGCTTATCTCTGGGCTGATATACTGACAGATGTGCTGAGCTTTCAATTAGATGCAAATCATGCAGCATTAATGGCTGAGTGACTGCGAGACGAATACATTTACATTGCAGACTCTCTCATGCAAAGGCACAGCTGTGATGAAACGAAGTAAATGATTCAACCTTAATCACAGCACAAATACTCCGCTGACAACCTTTAATAGGCCCTAAACTATCCGGCTAATGTAAAAACATTCATTTAATAGTAAAAGCAATACCATAACGACGGTAGCATTGATGCATTCTGTCTGCACAGGAGGCAAAAAAGGATTAAAGCCTCAGAAAAACTGTAATTAAAAGACAAATTGTTGTTGTTTTCTTTAGAAATAACAGGGCCACCCTATTTCTTTAGGCCACTGTCCTTCTAAATGAATAATTTTTGCCAGCGGTAACATACTTTGTATTGCATACATTTAGCCGAAGTTGTTTTTAAATGAGATTATATGAAATAGTATGGAACTCACCTAATTATTTAATGTCCTCAGGAGCTCAAACATATCAATTATTATGGTTTGTGCAGATAAACAATCTCATGATTTGCACCCCTCTTAAAAAACTAGCAAGAAAGCCTTAAAACAAATGATTGTGCTGATTCTCTTTAAAAACTGAGCTTTTTTTATATCTGGATCTATAAACTGTATAAACTGTGAGAGTTCTTTCTGAGCCAGTTGCCCTGTGTTGTCCTCACAAAGAAGGAAAACTAAGTTGTAAATACTTGAGCACAAAATGAGTTTGAGAACAAGAGAGGCTTTGAATCCAAAGCTGCAAAATTGAGCCTTATCTTGGAGAGCAGCCCTCGGGCAGGGAGTGGAAAGCCTTGGACTGACTTAAATCTGCCCTCACTCATCGCCGATGCCAAGGTAGAAGAAACACACTGCGTGAGGTAAAGTCTGGCCAGTGCCAAGGTAACATAAGAGGGTAAACATAGCCTTATCTTATCCTTGGCCCATTACACACACCAAAAGAGCACAGAGATATACAGCCAAATCTTTTGAAACCTTCACTCAAACCGATGAGTCTGGAGAGATCTGGACAACAAAAACAAGAAACACTTATTTTAAACGGGTTACTTCTATCACAAAGAGGAAACATATTTTAAATTAGGGCAAAAAGAAAACAATGCTCATATCCTTTATGCTTTGGTATAATTTAATTTAACCAATCAACATGAACAGTCCCCAATCCTTGCAATATTGTTTTATATTACAAGTCTAGTTTAAACTTATACCCTGAGCGCTCTGTTAGGTTTCTCAGTAACGTTCTCCAGCAAACCTTTAACGAACAAACACATTCATACTAAGATTAAATTACGCACTTCATTTACTATTTAGGAAACTTCTTAAAATATGTCGCTGCTAGTTTTATTTAGCAACAAACAAAAATGTAAAACAAGGTACCGGTTTCCATTTTTACTTTGTCCATCGTAAAAAAGTCCACACAAAACACACAAGGTTTGTAACAAAAAAAAGGGTAAATAAGAGTTACAAGGCCTTTTTTTGCATGTCATTTGTTTCAAGCTGTAGAGAAAAAATCGTTCCTGTGTGGCTTTAAAGTGGTCGAGAACCTAAAGATACGATTTCAGGCGTACAGTAGGCGCATCGAGAAGAAAAGTGGCTTTGATCTGCGAACCAAATTACGATGTCGTCATGGTCCTGCTTTTTCTTTCA
>JAVLVB010000002.1:8008527-8068487 GCA_032876305.1 Orestias chungarensis
CCCCCCCCCCCCCCCCATCTCACAGCCAGTCATCCTGTTATTAAAGAAAGGACCAATTAGACAGATTTCAGAAGATGGCAGGCCACTGGTAATTACACATGACAACCCCTAGCAGATAAAAAGGTAATTACGGGAAACTGTTCGGCATGCCGAGTCTTTGACATTATCCCACAAGATGGGAGCAAACATGGGGTGCATGTTTGTGCTATTTCTTCTTCATATCAGTCAGTTTTCTCCATAACAAATTGTTGCAAGTCGCTGCGAAGAGGTAAACCGAACACATAACCCTGCAAATGAGGTTTATAGATGAGCAGGAAGAAACATACAAAACCCGACTACCCCACCCCCTCTAGACTAGCCCCGGATGATAATCTTCCAAGAAAAAGGTCACTCTCACAGTGAGCACTTCCCTCCACTGAGTGATTCAGGATACTTGGGGAGACTTCACAATGAATCAAAGCTCCTGAGGAAGAAAACGAAAGCAGGGAGCAAAATGACAAATCCCCCCTGTTCTTTTTTATTTCTTCACAAAGATGGAATAACTGCCGGGATGTGATGTGGGATAAGAACGATCCCTCACCGTCGCTGTGTGTGTTGGGGGGGTGTACCTGCACACTGACTGCTGAGATACACTGTCAATTCGAGCTCTGCCGTTTAAAGACAAACGCTAGCTTTGATTTAAAATATGCTGAATTCAAGCTCAAATAAGAGGTTGGGTTTAAACAGAACCACTACAAATGGAGTAAAGTACAACATTTTTCCTCATGACTCCCAGAAAAAAGGGACAGATAATAAAACACCACAATTGCAGGATTTATTTATTTTTTCTTTCCTGCCTCTAGTGCTGTGCTTTGACACTCCATCTCTCTGAGTAATAAAGGATCAGGCATTGGAGGCAGGGCTAAAAAACACACACAGGCTTAAATTTCACACCTGGCCAATAATCTGCAGGAACCTCTGCTGAGGCTAACCTTCAACCCTGGCTGCCACGGGTGCACTGAGGTGCGATGATCCCTCCCCCTGCTCGCAGACAATGGAAATGGAAACCCTCAAAGGTAGCCCTGACTGACTGATAATGCACTTCAAAGCGTTGCCACCGAGAGGCTGACAAACCACAATGCCTCCCTCTGCACGCTAATTCACATGTAAAGACAAAAAAATAAACATGTGGGACAATGGGGATCTGCACATCTAAAAGACCTGGGTGCAATATTTCACTTGTTAAATAGACACAAAAAATACATTACCTCCAAGATGATTAAGACTTGTTATCGATAAATGAGATGTTTTTGTTTTGTTTTGTTTCTATACTAACAATAAAAAACTAAACTGTGCGATAACATTGTAAAAAGGTGAATTCAAAGTGATATTCTTACAGAGTTTTGCTTTCTCATAAGGCTTGTTTATCTTTGGTTGGCCAACGGCTGATTGGCTGCCCGTCCTCGGTTCTTTCTCCGCCTCTGGGTTTTTCACGGTAAGCGCTGGAAACCTTGGAAGAAACATCCATTAAGGAAGCCCGGCTCCATCATCTGTACTTCCTCGACATGCTCGGCGTCCTCTTTTCTTTCTCGCTTGTTCTTTGTTTTCACCAATAAGACTTTATTGGGAAGGAGATTTGTCGATGCCACTTGTGCGTCATAGCAGCGAGTCGGACTAACGGACGGAGCGACGTCGGTGACCCGCAGCACGAGCCTGGAACCGGCTCCGGGCGAACCAATCAGGACCGCATTTGAATATTCCCACGCCTAGGCCAATCGTATGAGAGAGGAGGCGGAGCTTATTGTGACGTCGATGATAAAAAAAATAAAAATGCTTTCCTCTATGGAAAACAGTTTTTTTCTTGTTATTGTTTGTTGGTATTGCAATTAAACTAGATTATCTTTCAAAAATAAAGTTACCTAAAATAAAAAAAAGTTTCTACAAATATCTAAAATATAATTAAATGTGAAAAAATATACATTACTACTACTTGTGATTAGAAGAGGTCTGTTTTTCTTTTATTTTCCATTATACATAAAACTCTTTGTAAAACTCATTTAACAATTTTTTTTTTTATTCCTTTGCTTTAAACAATTTGTATACGGGCGAATTCCATTTATACTCTAAATTGATTTTAAAAATGTTTGGCCCAAATGCCCAAATGCCTGTTACTACTCCACTAAGTTCAAAACCTAAAGATAGTTACATTCAACAAGGACATGTTTTTTCAAATGTTGATGTGAACGAAAATAGTGAATTTAAGTCCTTTTTAAGTTTTCAGGATGCTACAGAAGGACCCAGAATTTTAGTGGACACAGCTAGGATATTTTAAATGAAAAAAAGAAATGAAATTTCAAAAAACCAGGGATAAACCAGATCCAGGGGTTAGGCAAAAAACAGAAGCATGTCAGTGTCCAGATTATCAGATTTATCAAGGTATCCAGAGACAGGAAAATCCTTGGATCAAAGAAACAATACAAGAAAAGCTAGACATCAACTCACTTCACAGTTTTCAATAATGTGGCAAAGAGGTTTGGGGATAATGCTGGGATATTGCTAATATTGAGAGTGGCAGGCAGGAATCATGAGCAATAATAGAGGTAGGTGTAGTCGGCACAGGTGAGATAAATTAATAATCAACTATAGGGAAACAGGAGCAGATGAAAACAAACCAGCCTCTTTGACAGAATCACAACAGTTCAGAAAAGTATTGAATTTCTAATGTGAGAATTATATATTGCAATATAGATTGACACCAGTAGACCATCTTAGAAATTATTTAATAAAAAGCACCCAAAAAAAAAGCCTTTGGCAAGACAGAGAGCAAAGTATAAAGTCATTCAAAAGGCATGGAGATAAACAGGATTGGTGAAAAACATGGAGTCCATTAGTTGGTGATTATTGAAGTAGGGACAGTTAAGACTGATTAAATAATAAAGATTAAAAAAAGCTGCAAGAGTGTTCAAACTGAGGGAGTTGAGTGCAAAAAAGTAAAAGGATCGGATAAAAAACGTAACTAGATATGACTCAACACCAACGTAACGTGAAAATGGATGTTAAAAATGACAAAATAGTAAAAACAACTTGTTTTACAAGAAAATAAAAACATACAACAGCAACCAGATTAACAAATACAAAACAAATTGCTGTCCTGTGGGAAATACCCAGTAAGTAATTTTGCTGTAGCGTTGGTTTGGCTTTGCTCCTTGTGTGGATTTAAATGAAATCAATCCAATTATCAATTTAACATTCATAGTTGTTGTTTCTCCTAAGGACAAGAGAATGTTGATGCAGGAAAAGAGAAATAGTAGACAATGGTTTTCTGCTTACTAACCTCAAATCTTGTAAGTAGCATGTAATGGCACCACAGCATTATTTATCTGCATTACAGAGAGGTTACTATACCAATTTCTTCATATATAAGCTTCTAAACTCACAGATATAATGGACCTTTTTATTTGGAGAAATGTAAAACCTAACTGAATAAACTAATGGCTGAATTCCAGGTTACATCCTTTAGCTTCAGGGAGCTGATGTCATTTAGAGCTGGTACTTGCCGACTCGATGTTACGGCCTCCTGTCTCACTGCAACACATGATTATAATGGAGTCATTAATAATGTCATTAGCAACAACTGGGCCTTTATGATATGTCAAAACATCTTAAATGTTTTCTCCATGAGTCACCTGCTACTGCCTCTCCTCTTAAAGTAACAGACCAAGATTTATACGTTGTATATTTTGAATTATTTTTGCTTAATAGGGAGATTAATGCGCTGAGATCTTGGGAGCCAATGTTATTAAAAGCTAAATGTTGTCTCTACCTATTAAAATAACCTGGGTTACAATGTGCCAAAAAGCTTTACTAAGGTCTCAAGAGAACTTCCTCAAGATAATTTTGCTGAAGCAGTTTTATGTTGTAAATTTGAAAAGTAAAAAGTTTGTTCAGACTCAGAAATAAGTGCTAATTCTATCTTCTTTTCTGCATTCTTTAATGAGAAAAACTGGTTTGTACTTGCCAAAAAAATAAATAAATAAATAATTTCCTCTGCACTTGGCAGTTCAATGTATTTTATTCCAAAAAAAGGAAGAAACATATCATAAACGCAGCCATACTGGGAACAAATCAAACCCTTCAAAAACACTAATTTGTTTTCTTCAAAGAAAAAAATGTCTGCACACAATCCAAAGCACAGAGATTTACTGCAGACAGACTCTGACCTGCTGCTGCTGAGGAATACTGGACTGTCTTTTGACAGCTCCCCAAGTGTCATTTTTCAGTATGAATGAGGTCTGCAGATGGCAAATGGGGTTACCATGCCAACTGATGTTCTCATACTGACATATTGAACGGGGTAGATGAACACAAGGAATAGCTCTCAAATTAATTACAAGTTGTTAAACTGCAAGTAAGAGGAGTTCACATTTTGTGTGCTAAAGAAGTGCCAGGCAAACATGATACTGATGTTTCTGTACTTAAATAGTTCATCATTTATAACCATATATGTAACCTCACAAATACATGAGCAATTATATATTTTTATTTTTATAAAAACACATAAATATTCACTACTTGAAATGTGTGACAAACATCTTTCAGCGCCTATGGTAAGTTGCCATGGCTTCTGTTACACCAGTGTCATCATGCCCCTCACAGGGTGTCAAACTTTTTTTTTTTGCAAGTGCCATTAATTAAGAGCTCCATCTGAAGCTGACAGGAAGAGGCGAAGGAACGAATTTAGTTGGGGCAAAGTCCCCTCTTCCACCTATTGGCAGTGTCAGTCGTCACCTCCATCATGATGAAACAGAGAGGCTGCAGGGGTAATTAAATAGCAGTACTGGGCCAAGGGCCAAACTAATAACTCTCCCTAACAATCCAACAATAGACTGTATTGCTGAACGATCCTCATAACCTGCAGCATGTTAATTAAAAAGATTTCCATGTAGTGCTATCTCCCATTCAGATCACCGATAGGGTTGCAAGTTGCTGATAGAAAAATGTCCTTGCTCAAAGAAATCTGCAAAACCTAAAAGACAAATGGTTTCGATGCTGGTTTCTCTCTGCACTAAAATCCTGCTCTTTTCTTAAGGTTTAAATTGGTGGTCTGCCACCATCTGCTGGCAAAAAATGTGTATGATGCATCATGTATGTTGTTTCAAAATCCTAAAACTCACTCTAAGAACAACACATAAACGAAATTACCCTCAATGTAACACAGATGATCTGAATGGATATTTGATAACAGCTTTTAGTAATAACAGATACATGTAAAAGGAAAGAGCAGCAAAGGAATATTTTAAGAATCCCCAATTAGAACTAGGAATGCAAAAGAGTTTCCTACTGCTATTCTATTCCTTATTATAGTTATTATGTTAATAATAGGCATTCAATTTTATATTTAGCTTTGATATATAGACTGAAGCAAAGTTGTTGTAAACAGCTGCTGTTTTACACGGAAAAAAATACTAAACACAAGTTGGTCTTCCTTTTAGAATGGAAAGCTATGCCGGCTTTCTTTCAGCCAACTAACTGTAAGTAGACAGCAACATTATGGCTGGAAGGAAAGTGCAGTTTTGCAACATATACTCTTCATTCACCATTTTAAGCCTTACCTTATTACAAATTGCTGACGATTGACCAATGTCCAGCGCAAGGACCTATATTTGGCTACTTACGCTGTGTTACATTAACATCAAAAATTTTAGCTTGGTGCTCGGGTAAGCATCCAATCAAGTTCCAGTTATGTGCTGGAAAGAGTAGGATTTGCCAGATGTTCTACTCAGTGACCAGTCTAAATATTGTTAGCACTACAAGCAAATATTGCAATGTCTCTGCAATCAAAAATGAAGGGAACATATTCACAAATAGGGGTTATATATTGATTTATGTGCATTGCATTTATTGATTTTTGGGGCAGACATCTTGGATTCATAGATATCAAATGTTGAGAAATTAACTAGGATTTTGATAGATCTTGCTGTGTTTTCTGTCCCAACAAAAATAGATAGTTTTTCCTTTTAAACATGCAGAGCGATTATATATGAAGGCTACACCCTATCTTCCTCCCTTTTACTTTTGTGTTTTTAAGCTGCTGCTCGACAGTTTGACATAAAGCTGACTTAACAGGACTACAGCAAAACTGTCATGAAGGCTTTGTTATGTGCTACAGCCGGAGGGAACCAAAGTAACCTAAGTCAGGGGAAAATGTGTTATAAGTTAGGTTTGCCGTACACACACTGTACAACCCTTAACCTCATGGACATTGTTCTTCCATTAACAGATTTCTGTTTTGTCTGTCAAAAGGAATAAGCTTGTTCTTGTCTTGTAGTTTTCAGATGCCCTCTTTGAATAAATATACTGGGCCTCCCTTTGTTGCTTTTTTCAATTTATTTTACTGAAGTTTGTTACTATGGAAATCATTTACTGGTAAACTGGTCATTAATGAATAATTTTATATTGTATATCATTTTTAGGTGTGTTCAAACATTTTTAGATAATACGGTAATGTGAGTAAATTCTCAACGACATAGTAAACCATTTTAAAACCAGTAGGACTTGTAATAGTATGCTAGAAAATAGATGTATCAGCCGTAACTATTAGAATGGGTTACACATAGTAACTAGCTTTAGAAAAGTTGAATAGTTTAATGTCAAAAATAAATGGATCTATAGTGACTTACTTTTGATTCAATATAAAATAAAATACAACATAACATGTAGATTACCATGTAGAATACGGTTGAATCAACATTGATTTAGTTTAGGATTTATGGTTCCTTGATTCGACATGTATTTCTGTCTCTCCTTTTTATGCAAAACACATCAAATTTCCATTCCAACTCTGTTGTGGAGCTGTTTTAGGGGTACATCCACTGTGGTCTAACGTAGAAAGATATAAATGACTGAAATTAATTGTTATAAAAAGCTAAAAACCACAGCTTTACACACAACGAACAGCTATTTACAGCTGGCCCCGCCTTCTTCTGTTGTTTTCCAACAGGAAGAGGCGGGGGAGGAGCCTCGGCTTCATCCGGTCGCGTTTCTACGGCAACGGACCGTTGCTTCCATCCAGGGGAATCATGGGAAAGAATTCTGGTTTACGAGGCGGAGGGATTTTCGAAACGCTTCGTTATTAGTGAGTCTGGCACTCAAACATGAAGACGCTCACAGCCTTCTCTCACGGGGTTAGTCGGTGAGTATGACCGCTTTAAATTAAATCGTCAGACTCTTCCATTTTTACGGAAAACTTGCCGCCCCTCAAACCTTAACGCTTTTAGCTAGGTGGCTAACACGAACAGTTAAATCTGAGTTGTTTCGTTTTGCTTATTTGTGCGTATTTACAAAATTATAGTTATAAATCCGTGCCTGTTTTTTTATTGTTGTTTATTTATTTATTTAGCTCTTTTCCAGTCCTTTCTTAATGTGTCATTAGGAGAGAGAAGTAAAGATGGAGCTGAAGTTGGACGTTGTTTTGTCATCTAGCATCAAAAGAAAAAAACCATGGCCGCGATTCTGCTGGCTTGGACAGGTGATGAGAGTTTTCTGTTAAAAAATGTATATGTTTTCAGTAGATTAAAGTAAACATAGCAATCAAAATAGAGGATGACCTGTAACTTTGTTCTTCAGGAAAAAGAGTCTGTTTTCCTGTTAGATGACAAACGGATTAGCGAGATCAACATGTTGTCTGGTCGCACCAGGAAGAGGATGCCAAAACTCCATCCTTTACTTAACAGTGTGGTGAAAATGGCGTCATCTCACAATGGTAAGTTTGGTCTGATTAAAGAAGCAAACAGCAATGTTATTGATTGTGATCATTAATCGATATTGTCATTTTTCACCAGGGATGTGGCTGTGTGGACTTTTGGTGTCAGGAGAGTTGTTTTTGTGGAACAGGGATAAAGATTTACTGAAGACTGCAGTAGCAGTGCCTGAAATAGTTCAGATGATCAACTCTGCTCAAGGTTGGTGTCACATAGAGACAAAGATGTTTGGCTGGAGAGCGGAAATTAAACTAAGCAAGACAGCAGATGTTTAAAACCAAATGAGCTGTTGGTAGGATGTATCATTCCTGTAATACAGACTTTAAAATGTTCCCACCTTGGTGCTACAAGTCCTTGTTATGGATCTAATTTGTGGGCATCAAAGTAAAGGAGATAATAAAAATCTCTTCTTTTGAAATTTTGCTTTAAATCAATATTATTTTCCTTCTACTTGTGGAAAAGATCAAGCGATGACTAGTTTTGCAAGATGCAGCATCATAATTTAGGGGTGTCTTATCTTTTTATTTATATAGCATCTCTATATTGTATCAGTTCAGTTAATGATTCATTTATGGTGCTCTTGTTTTTGTTTTCAACAGGAAATTCTCAAAAGTTCTGTATTCAGGTTTCATGCAATGGGATGAGGGTGCTTCTGGCTGCCGTAACTGGGCAGGTGTTCCTGTGGGAGTGCACAGAGTTAAGGAATTTTCCAGGCCTGCGAGACGGCCCTGTAAAAGGGCGGTGGGCTCACTTATTGCCGCTTGAAGACACCATTTTACCATCTTCCAAAGATAAAGAAGCATCTCAACACACAATCTTCGTAAAGACAGAGGTTCGCAATTATGATTAAATATGTTTATCTCTTATTTAAGTCCACTACACAATTTTAATGCTCATCTCTAGTGTTGTACTGACCTTACAGTATATGTTGTATTAACTTTCTCTCAGGCTATGGCTGACATATGCTTATCATCATTTGTTTTCACATCTGGGAAGCAGCTTGTTGTCACCATTCTAAAAATTGAGTGGAATCAACAAACCGTGAGGATGGGGTGAGGAAAGCGTTTTATTAATCCATTACCTACCCTTGCGAGTGTTCATTTCTGTTTTAAACAAACATACACATTTTTCTTTGTAGTTCCATTGGATACAATATACAGTGGGCTACCAAGAGATACCCCATGTCCCATCTGTGCCCCCCTTGCCAGCCAGTAAAGTCCAGAGGGGCCTTGGTGCCAGCGTTCTCTCCAGATGGACGCCTGTTAGCCATCGTACTGAACCAGAGGAAGCCGAAGGTTGAAAGCAGGCCTTACTATCTCATTTCAGACTTTATGTTTTGTTTTTTTGTTTCGTTTGATTAATAGGTAAAACCTCCCCCAAAAAAAGTATTTTCTGTTTTTAAATACAGGACACACAGGTCCTGTTTGTGAGCACACAGAATTTTGTTTCAGTATCAAGTGATCTGGGAGGATGTGGAAGCAAAAAAATTGATATCCCATCAAAATATGTCAGGTTGGTGTACATAAATATGTAATAGAATATTTGGCAGCAAATTTGCCTACCTGTCATAGCAGTTTTGAGGTCGCTATAATATCACACCAAGAGTGCTGTTTGGTTTCAAGCGTTAGCAACATGTTTGTTCTTTTAAAGGTCCTACTGGGTTGGAAGTGTCTGCTGGTCTGCAGAAGGCCTGTTTTTTGCCTGCGTCTTGAAGAGGGGCTCCCTCCTGATGTTAGCTCGCCTCAGTGGGCTTCTTACCCTGACGAGTTCTGGTTGCAACGTGGATTTTGGTCCTGGGCAATTCCTCCCCTTGCATCCACTGGTTTCTTACCGGTAGATCTAAATTTTAAGCTTCTAGTTTGTCTGGTTTATTTTGTTTCCTGCAAAATTATTCACACCCCTTAGAGGCTTTCCACATGTTATTACATTAAAAAACAAAATAATTGTAAATAGTTGTGTAGTTACTTGGATTAATACTTGGCTTTTGTTATTGAAAAATTATTTACCAAGTACTGTTTAAGTAAGAATCACCCAGTCAAGTTGTTTAATCACTGTGCACACAGGTGAGACTTTGCAAACAAACATCTGTCCACCCTGGAGTCCTAAAAAAACTGACAATTAGGGGCGTGAATAGTTTTCTCATTAGACACACTTTGGAGGAAAATAAAATAAACGTAATGCAGCTGGTGTCAGCCTCAGACTCTGCGTGTGTGTTGACTTTTTTGGGGGTAAATGGCTTTGTCCTCCTCATTGAGTCTAACATTATTAATAGTCTGTTAAAAGTGTGTTGTGCACATGTATATTTCTCCTTCAAGTCGGGAACCTCAAACCCTACAGGAACAAAGTTAAACTAGATTAATGAGAACCCATTAAGTCAATCTCTGCTTTTATATAATTTTCTTTCTCTCCAAATGCCTCAGAGGCTTCTATTGTGAAGACAAACAGCACCACAAAGAACATGAAACAGACAAGGAAGGTCTGATCGCTAAAGTTAGAGAAGGAATAAGTTATTAAACAATACAGCTCAAGCTATCTTGTAGATTAATGTACAACCCATCATCCAGAAAAAAAACAATAAGATGACTGTCCATCTAAACCAGCTTCTCATAAAACAAAGAAATTCATTAATAAAGTAAATAGTGAATAGGCCTATTTCTTAAGTTTTTAGTAAAAACAAACAATCAAAAAGATATTAAATCTGACTATATGCAGCTATTCAACAACAAAAGAATGGCAAACAAATTTTTAGATCTGGTTGAAAAAATACTTGCAACTTAATGTTTTATTGGCTAAAGGGGAATGGTAGATGCATGCAACACATATTGCATTACAATATGTTTCATCTTGCTTTAGTATATTTTAGTTACACTTGTTTTTCCAACTCTTTTCTTTTTGATCATTCCAAGAAAAGCAGAAATGAATTAGAATCCTGTGTAGAGTTCTTGATGGCTGTACTTTTTTCCTATAGACCACCGCTGTCTGCAGAGAATAGAGAAGCCTCTCTTTCCAGCTCGAGCTTGTCCGTACGTGATCTCCTGAGGCAGCGGTTTTCTGTAACCTGGCATCCGCGTCTGCCATATCTCATTGTGTCAGATGGGTACATGGCCACAGTTATGAAGTTGAAGGAGAGACCTTCACCAGCCCTGTTCCTGAGAACAGTTCTTAAAGAAACCAGCAAGGATCTCGAGAAAGCCAGCTGCAAATTAGAAAAATCTCAGGTAGTTTGTGGAGATTTCACATAGCTGGGGTCTTTTTACATTTTTTAAAATGATTTCATGATGTTTACTGACTTTAAAAAAACATTGTCTGTTTGAAGGTTCATGTGAAGGGTTGGCTGGAGTCCATGCCTTGGTTTAATTCAAACAGCAGCCTTGAGGAGCTCAGTGCTACTGTTACCTGTCGGGCCAGACCGTCAGACTCCACCAACTCAGCGGCGACAGATTTAACCGGGCTGCCGCTGTTCCTGCAGGACCAGCAGACACTGGGTGGTACCAAGGAGCTTCTTGAAAACATGCAGGTCTTACAACTGATGCCGCATATTGTATTGAAGACTAATAGAAGAAGGCTGACATTTGATATGGTGTATGGTTTAATTAGCCGTTTGTATTGTTTTTCAGGCTTTCTTTGAAGAGGAATCAGATTTTGAAGGACTTCCTGCAGCTCTTCATGCTCAGGAGGGAGGGCGTTTAGAGTTTGCATCCATGTTTGACAGTCTCCATGCTATGGACACCCACAGCGAACTTGTCGATACGAATCCTAGAAAGACACAAACGAACACGAGGAAGTCTCTTTTCGCTGAACTAGGAAAGATAAAGAGGAAGCTGCTTACGGCATGGGCTTTTGCCATGTCAATGGGAGAAGCAGTCGAACACAGAGCTCATCTCCTGAAGCACACGCTTGGCTGTGTCTTGTGGTTTGCCGCTTTGCTCCACTTGGTCCCCCCAAGAAAAAAGAACGCCCCCGTTTTTGAACAATCGCTCCACCTTATTAAAGCGCTTTTGTCTTTTCTTTCTTGGGACAGCGCTACAGCAGATGGAGGAAGCTGCTTGGGGGTGATGGTGCAGTTTAGTGAACGGATAGTGCGTCTTCTGCTGACCCCTCAGCCTGATGTCCGTCTAACTGGGCGCTCCCTTGTATCGTCTCAAAGTTTGTCGAGAATAATGGAAATCTTGCGACTCGTGTCAGATTCACTTGACAGCACTTATAGCTTAAAGCCGAAAACCTTTTGGTCTTCTGAGGGGGTGTTTTCATCGTCTCAGCCTCATCTTTGGTCCTCAGATGTTCACCATGCACCTCTGCTACAGGATTTAAATGAAGATAGATCTGGTTTTGACCATCAGAAGCTACCTGTTCCTCAGCGACCTTCAAGCAGGTCCGCACGGCTTATTCTGTTGAGTTATCTTCATCAATCATTTGAGTTTATATACGGCACCGAACTCAACAGTCACAGTTAATTTTTTATCGACAGATTGTTGGGAGTATGGCAGCTTGTTTACTGTGTCACTCAGCAGTACGCAAAAGATCTGAAGAGATTCGATGGCATTGATGGTTTGAAGGAAGAGGAACAAAAACTGTCTGTAATCACATCCCAGCTCCAGGCAGCTCTTCAGGCAGCAGGAGGAAACCTGAAAGAGGACCGTTCCCTGCTCAATTACGAAGGTTTGGCACAGACAAACAGCTTTTGTACTTTCTGTACTTTAAAAAAAAATTGTCACAAACCTTTATGGATTTTATCGGGATTTAATGCTCAAATGATAAGGCTTAAATCTATACTTAAATGTAAAGGTTTTTAAGTATTATTGTGAGGTGGAGTAGATAAAAACATATGATGTTCTGAAATTTTTTTTCTTTTTTGGGGAAAAAAGTTTTTGTGAGCATACATTTTTTATTTTTTGAAGAGCTTTCAATTGTGTTGAGGTTTCAACTTTGACTTTTTCTTCACCACCTCTTTGCTCTTGCCTCTTGCTTTGTAATCTGAATAAGGATAAATCACAATAAAACGTATTAAAGCTTGTGGACATATTATGAACAAACCATTATATATAGTATATAATAATATATTATCATATTCAACTCAAGCAAAGTTATTACATTTAGACTATTGAGAAGATAATGTTTTAAATGAATGGTTGGTTTTAAGCTTTAAATGTATCTCATATTCTGGATAGGTGAGAACCTTAACCTCTGTGGATTTTACCCACAAAGTACACAGATGTTACGCCTGCAGATCTGTCAAGAGGCCAGCAAAGGTGAGAAGCACAGCTTAGGTTTTTGGGTTTAAAACTTATTTTTTCAAATCCACCTTAAGTTTAAAAGACCTTTCATGTGTTTTTCTCTTAGGCGGTAAGCGTAGTGACTACCAGGAGACGCGTCTTTGTCTAGCGCTCCTGTATAATCTGTTATCTCAGTACCATCTGAGAGAAGCCCAGGAGTTCGGGGACCACATGGCTCAACAGATTCTCCTCAGAGCTGGAACTTGGACCAACGGGTCGACTTGCAATTCAGGTTAGCAATAGTTAATCATGTCTTATTTTGTGAACTCGGACAATCTTTTAACTCTTTGTTTAACAATACAGGGTATGTGATACTGGATCCTAATTGTGTAAATATATTGTGGAGAATGCATAATGGACACAAATAATAATAGTAGAAATTAAGCTAGTTAATTCAGTTTATGATAAAAAAAAATACAAGCCTGATACTTTAAATAGATTATTTTTAAATCAGTCTGAAATCTTTAGAGTTAAGCGATTAATATATAATAAAAATTGACACGTGTTATGAATTGCCGCTACACAAATAAACTAAATTTAATTGAATTAAGATTTATAATAGTTACACTTTACTGGCAAATTATAAATGAGTAAGCTTGTTATTTTGGTATAGTGTCCAGACGACACTTGTATTAATAACAGCTCTATAGTCCTTAATATTGGATTTAAACATATTGTAAAAACTTTAGGATCTATGTTTTTAAGTAGCTTCATAAATAGAGTTTTCATAAGGATCTGAGTAAATAAAACGAAAGTTACACATGTAACTACGGTTCTATGAATCCCGTATGACCGCCAGAGGGCAGTGCTGAAAGCACTGAATGTTCCCTTTGCGCAAGCGCTGTTCGAGTAGTAATACCAGAAGAGTCACACCTGTGTCACATCGGATGACAATCAAGAATCTATAAGTCCTGGCGTCATCCGAGGCTCTACTCCTACAGAATCTTCTCGCAAAAGCAAGGATTCTGAATGACAGAGAAGCTCTGGCGGTCATACGGGATTCATAGAACCGTAGTTACATGCGTAACTGTCGTTCTATTTCATCCCTACTGACTGCATGAGGGCGGTGCTGAAAGCACTGAATGACCGATACTAACGATGTCACGAGGAGTCCTGAGCCCACACCTCACTGAGAAGACCCAGAGGACCCCTGCAAAAGGACCTGGCCCAAAGGATGAGGAGCGGCCACATTGACATTGTAAAATCTGGTAAACGTGCTTGGGGAAGCCCATGACGCAGCAGCACATATGGCGTCTAGCAGAACCCCTCCCATTGCCGCCCAGGACGCCGAGACTCTCCTGGTAGAGTGTGCCCTCACGCCGACCGGCAGGGAGCAGCGTACTACACTGTAGGCATGGCAGATGACGTCCACGGTCCAATGGCAGAGACGCTGCTTGGAAAGAGGAGAACCTAACTTAGGACCTCCATAGCACACAAACAGCTGGTCTGAGCGTCTTATACTGGCAGTAGCTCCAATGTATGCCTCCAGCGACCGCACTGGGCACAACAACTCACACCTGCCGGGTTCTTCCGGTGTAGGTCGAAACTGTGCCAACGTCAAAAGCTGGTTACGATGAAAACGGGGCAACACCTTGGGCACTACTGCACTATTTGGCCACTTGGTGACAACAGAGTTGTCTGGCACGAGGGGCTGACAGACAGAGCATGCAGCTTGCCAATCCTCTTTGCCGAGACTATAGCCAGCAAAAAGGCAGTCTTACATGAGAGCCCTTTTAAGTCTGCTTGTACCAAAGGCTCAAACGGAGGACTGCACAGAGCGTCGAGAACCAAGGGCAGATCTCAAACTGGGGCCTGTTGAACCGCTAGCGGGTGCAACCTACAAGCACCGCGCATGAAGGGAGATACCAGATCATGGCGACCCATCATACAGCCATCAACATCAGCATGATAACATGATATTGCCGCTACATACACTTTAAGTGTCGAAGGGGAGCGGCCCTTATCAAGAACAGACTGGAGAAACTCCAAGATAGTGGGCACAGGGCAGGAAACCGGATCCTCATTGCGGGCAGAACACCACTGGGAAAACAGACGCAACCTGTTATCATATTGATGGCGAGTAGAGGGTGCCCTGGAGCTTAATATGGTGCGTCTGAAAGGATCTGAAAACCCAGTCAACTGCAACCCGAGCAGTTTGAGATGCTGAGGGTTGGGGTGCCAAATCTGCCCATCCAACTGAGTCAGCAGATCCTGCTCGGAAGACATCATGGGACGCCGTGACACAGACTCTGTAGCAGAGGGAACCATGGCCGCACCGGCCAGTACAGAGCCACCAGAAACAACTTGTGGCCCTCCTGGAGAACTCTCTGGAGGGTAGGCCAAACCAGAAAGAGGGGTGGAAAAGCCTATAACAGAACCTGTGGCCAAGGATGAGCTTGCACAGGTTGACCCTGAGGCCCAACTGGGACACATGAGCAAGGAGGCGACCTGTATCCCGAGAAGCGCGTTCTGCAGACGGGGCACACAGAAGCCAATCGTCTAGGTACGGGAGAACCTTCAGTCCACAGGCTTGTAGAGGAGAGAGGGCTGCCTTCACACACCAAGTAAACACCCTCGGAGAAAGAGAGAGGCCAAAGGGGAGAACCTGGAATTGCCAATGGTGACCCCGGAAGGCAAATCTGAGAAAGGGTGGAAGGCTCCTGGTCTAGTGCATGAGCTTTCACCGGGTCTGTGATTACAGTGACCTTGACCCGGTGAAAAATGTGAGGCCGTCGTCGGAACTGTAGCCGGTAACCATGCGTTAAAGTGGCAACCGCCCATGGGTCCACGGCATGAGCAGCCCAGTAACTGAGCTGCTGGTGGCAAAAGCGTCCGACGGCCGGCCCAGGGATATCATTTCCTCTCACTACGGCCCCTATGGACCTTGGGAGGGTGGCGACCAGGGTTTGATGCCCGGACCCGTCTGGTTGATTGGCGGACTGGGTCACGAAAGTCCCTGCTGGGACCCTGCTGTACACCACGTGAATAAATTGCCCCAGCCCGGACAAAGTTGGGAGGACGTGGCATAGACCCAGGTCCTGCAACCGGGTGCTTCGAATGCCGAGGAGGGGGCATACTCCTGCTGAGGCCTGAAAGCTGCTGCCTAGTTTGGGGTGCCTGAACGGTCCGTTCTAGCACCTCCAGAGCAGCAGAACCAAATAACTCCCCTGGAACCACAGTGACACTGCGTAGGGCCCTACGACACGCCTCCGTCAAAGTAGACTGGGCCAGCCAAACCAGCATCCTGAAGCGATGTAGAGCGGGCGAACATGAAGTGCGCCAGGGAATTGCCAAGGCATCCAGCACGTGCTCCTGCGTTGTAAGCTCTACAGAGAAGTTCATCTGTAACACGACCTTGAGGTTGTTGGCACCGCATATCATGACGCAGAGCCTCATCTGAGGACACGATGAGCGAGGCAACTGCAGGTTCAACCATCGCATACACTCCAAGCCTGCCTTGGCTGAGTCATGCATGGCGGCCAACACCTGACCATCCGTAGAGAGACGTGAAAAGGCCATCGGGTCCTGCCAACACGCATGTAACTCCCTCAGGTACTACTTTGATGGAGGGACAGAGAAGGGAGAAGGAGCCCGCCCGCGCCTAAAAAGGGGACTCTCAGGAGCGGAATCTACCTGCGGGGCATCCAGCTGCAACTGTCTCAAGGCCATCATCATAACCTCCCGCATAGAGCCATCGGCTGACACGCTAAAAGCACTCTGAGAAGAAGAGTGTGATCCAGAGCCAGATGTGTGAGTCGACTGAGCACTCCCCTCATCCCTAAAGTGGGAGGCTGAGGCAGCCAGCGAGAAAACATCATCCTCAGCAGTCAAATCAGGCATGGGCGGAGAAGAAAAACGAGCCTCCAATTGGCGTGTCTGAAACAAAGATTTCATCTCTGCCAATTCCGCAGACAACTGCTCAACCCTAGTGAGAAGGCCCTGATCAGACTTGGCTTGCTTTTTGTGAGACAGAGCCAGTGGAACCTTGGTCTCACTCTGGCACTTGGAACGCTTAGCTGGGGCCACGTGCCCAGAAAGCGGAAGGTCAGTGTCACGCTGAGGCTGCAACTGAGCCAGCCGAGCCACCCTCAAAGCATGTGACATGTAACTACAGTTCATGCAGGGATTATCTGACAGCACCTCCACCAGGTGATCATGCCCGAGGCAGGAAGGACACATGTCATGACCATCATCCGCCTACAGCACAGTGACGCATTTCTCACAACAGTGTGATTCATCCATGATTAAAACAGTCTACCACGAGATTGCAAAAAAAGGGGCCAAAACCCAGGAAGAAAGAATCCAGGCTACAATTGGGAGAGGGGGCGAAAACGCTGCCGTCACCAATTACAGCAAAAAATAAAACAGAGAGCGGGTTACACATACAGTTAGACCAAATTCTACGAAAGTAGCTAACACCGTTAGCTCCAACATAAACACAGTGCGTATCTGTAAAGCACTATAGCCAAAAGCCGTAAGTTGGGAGGGGAGGCGCTAACGCTGTCATCACCATCAAAGGGCAAAAATACCTGGAAATACTTTCTGCAGTGAAGATCGATCCGTCGCAGCCCTAGGAGGACGTAGAACCGCAACTCCAGCCAACAGGCAACAGGGCGTCAGGCGACGGTAAAACAACTGGTTCAAAGGCAGAAGCCTGTAAACCGAACTGCAGCGAGAAGATTCTGTAGGAGTAGAGCCTCGGATGACGCCAGGACTTATAGATTCTTGATTGTCATCCGATGTGTCACAGGTGTGACTCTTTTGGTATTACTACTTGAACGGCGCATGCGCGAAGGGAACAGTCAGTGCTTTCAGCACCGCCCTCTGGCGGTCAGTAGGGCTGAAATAGAATCTTTTTTTTTCTTGTTGCTTAGAATCAGTGATTAGCATTTTTTTAAACTTTTTAAATCCATGAAAATGGTCTTAATGTACATAGGCAACATAACATTTGCATTGGGCTTTAAAGGAAGCCTAAGTTATGGCAAAAAGAGCTATATTTTTTGTTGGCTTTCTGTGCTTCAACAGATCCTTTCCCCTGCTCCTGGCTGCCGGTGGATCTTCCCAGTGATGCTGCTCTTGCAGTAGTTCAGGCCCTCGGTAGATTCATGGCCTCTTACTTCACCAACCTGCCTGTCTTCATTCTGCCTGCTCATAATGTGGCAGTCCTGCCTCCACTACACCTTCCTCATGGTGTGTTTCTAAAAGCTTCCCAGCAGCTAAATACCCTCTTCATGAATGTTTTATTTGGGTGATACCTTGTTTTTTCTTCAGCATCGGGTATAGGCCGTTTGGTGTCCCTGTGTCAAGCAGAAGTGGCCAAAGCAGTTCGACAGCAACACCTGTCGGAGGTATGGACGGTGGATTATGCCCTGGACTTGCTTCTGTTGGGAGGTCTCATGCCAGAGGCTGTGTGGTTGGCATCTCATCTGGGCGACTGGAAAACTGCCGTGATTCTGAGCCTGGCCTACACTAATTACTGCACAAAGCATTTTGACTTCACTCGGTTAGTTTATAAACACAAAATGAGCTAACAAATAACTATGGTTGAACCTATAAGACTTCCTTCCGTTTTTGACTTAATTACAGGCTTAGAAGAAGAGATTTTCTCCTGCCGGAAGAGTTACAGACAGAAAGCATTTTTCAGGCTGAGCTTAAGGGTCTTCTTTGCAGCCAAACCAATGCACGAGTGTGGACAGATAAAGACGGGGACGACCGCTTTACAGGTTAGAGAAAACCTTACAGGTATAAGATGACAACGTCTTTTTTTTTGGCTTAAAGTTAATAGTTTACAATTGTCTACAATTTTTTTTTTTTTAAGATCCTTTAGATGGCGAAGATTGGGAGTTGTTACAGGCTTCTGTCCACGAGATTCTCAAAGCTTCAGCGATGGCAGGAGTGAATATCATATCGTTTCCTTTGTCATCGTTGCTGGACAAAGCTAAAGAAATGTGCTCTTTAATGCCTACATTGGTGCCCAATGAAGTCTACCTACCATCGCCACCTCTGTACTGCCCACAACCTTCTCCAAACACGCAGGTAGAGTACTAAAAATTGCTGATTTTAACTGTATTTAATTTGTACTGTCTGTCAGTTTTGCAACTATATTATTTATATACAGTGAGCTTTTTCATCTTACTGACACAAATGTTTTATGGGGTGCTAGAGCGACAAAAGTAACTACATAATTTTAAAGTGAGAGGAATGATAAATATCTTTAAAAAAATCTATCTAACAAAAATCTGTTTCAATAAGATTTTTTTAAACCCTTTTATAGAAAAACATCTCTACAGAATAATGTGACCAATGCCATAATTAAAAATACACCTGCAGTGTGATTGTGTTTTTTTTTTTTTGCTGCACATATCTTTATGCATTTAGGCCAGACTGTTAATTTTCGGGTTTATCTGACCAAAGCACCTTCACACCATTGTGTTGCTGCTTCGTAGTTTGTCCACGTCTCATTTGGAAAATTAGGTTTTTTAGTTTCGATGGGATCTTCTTTGTTAACGACTGGTGATATGAAAAATAAAATCATCACTGGTTTTCTGTTGATCTATAACTTGGTATGCCTATAAAATAGATTTGTTTGGTTTTAAATAATTAATAGATTTGATTAAATCATTTTGAATGCTCTGCACATAAAAAAATGTTAAACAAAGACTGTTGCTTTCAGGATCAAGTGGTGGAAACGGGGCAGCTTGCTGAACTTGTTTATCGTCAAAAAGTTTCTGGAGTTCTCCAAAGATTACTGTTACTTCTGAGATCTGCTCACTGCTGCCGTCCTGCTGCACAATGGTATATCACTCAGTTACGGCGTGCTAGACACGTCCTACACAAGGTGAGTCTGTAAAGCGTTGTAAGGTTTTATAGAGATCCTAATTCCTTTTATTTTTTCTTAATTTTCTCTTAAGATAAGGAAACAACCTGATTCAGTTGCTTAAATTCTGAACAAATATGACCAAAAGTATACCATACCATAAATTTCTCATTCCTTTTGTTTTAATTTGACCAATTAGTTAGAACATCTTACTCTTTTTTTTTAGATCAAGAAGAAGTATTCCTATCCATCAGCTGCTCAGGATGAAAAAAATCTCCCTGAGGGACTAATGAAATTAATCAGCCGGTCTGGATTCTTCAGACGGGACACTAACAAAGACGACGTTCACCTGGACGTTGACGCCATCCAAACCATCGGTAATGTGACGACTTTAGTGTGAATGGGATAAATAGGGTACAAATCATCTAAATTCTTTATTTTTTTTTCACAAGTTTGTTTTAGAGAGCTGTGTGCTTTATGCTGGATGCTTCATGTCAGGGATCAGCTCTCCCTTCACTGCAGGAAGTATCAGGCAGCCAGACAACGTGATGGAGAAGACGCGGTACTACAGCAATGTCATTTACAGAGTATCTTTTTTAGATTATCGTGACCAATGATGTAAGTTTGCATATGTCTGTTGGTTGTTTAGATCCCAGATGATCTACAAGTAAATTCAGCCAGCGTCGATGCCCTAAACTGGGCTTGTCGTCTTCTCCCTTTCACTCACTTCCTCAATAATGAGGAGGTTCTTCAGGATGTAATGCTCAGTCTGCTGTCGGAATTACCTCCTTTGTCCTTGGTAATTTTTTCTCACTGTTACATTTTTTATTAGAAAAGATTGATTTTGAATTGCAACCCCTTTTTAAACTTTGGTTCTTCTGCTCTGTAGGTGGCGGAAGCACTGGTTCAAGCCTTTCCACAGGAGGAAGAGTCGGTCAGAGTGTCCTTAAGGGAGAAGTATAACCTACTGCTGCAGAGACTGGGCCAGTGCAATCTTCTAGGTACAAATGCTGCCTTAAAATGCTGTAGGCAGGCCTTTAAATAGGAATAGATTTAACTAGTTGTTGTCCTTTTATGATAGAAACACAGATAATTTTTTGCAAGAACAACTAGTTGCACTTGTTTATTAAGATGATGTCATGTTTCATATGTAGTTTGCAAAAGTCTGTAATTTTATCAATCCGTCCACGGAGTCTGGAATAGGTTTGATTTTTCTATATTGGGATTAAAAGCTACAGTCATGTGACTTTTTGGGTTATTAGTTCAACTAAATGTTGTTTATTAAGGACAATGTCAGTAGGTTTTCAATTTTTCCAGCGGTATCTTGTAGTTTTTGTTAATTTGTTCATTTTTAGCTTTTTAATTTTACTGTATTTAAAACAAGTGTTAAGATAAACAAGTGTTGTTGTTTTTTTATTCAAAAGCATGTATCACATTGTCATTGTGACAAAAGTATGTCATATTTATTGATGCTAGTTTATTAACTTTCTGACAAAATAAATGGATTTTGCCTGAAGAACAACATATATAAGAACATTATGTTTATTTTCCTTATTTTTTAAATAAATCTCAGATCAAATATTGGGATTTATAAGGTATATTGGCAAAATTTGAAATATTTATTTTGAGTAGCTAGATGATTTTGTTGCATCCAAGTATGAAATTGGAACTGCTTGATCACCCTTTCCATGTTTTTCTTTTTCCATAAGATGAAGGAGAAGAAAATAAGTTGATGGGGAGTTTTATTCAAGAAAGAAAACGATACAGGAGGAAACATTTGGCTAGGTTGCAGAGGCACCTAGCCTCACCTGTACTCCATTTGTGGGAGAAAGCAGATGAAGATGATGTCAGAGGAGGAAGAAATGACATGGCCACATTAGGACAGCTTTCCCTGGGCCCAACTGTGAGCACCAGCACTTTAACCGATGGTGCATTCCCAGTTTGCAGCGATGGTGATACAGCAGTGGATACTCCTGAGGCCATCTCCGCTACACAGCAGCATGCAGACAGGGGCAGGTACAAGAAATGAAGAAGAAAGAAGCACTGCTTTATTATTTTTTGTTGTTGGTTTACTGATTTGTATTTTGTTGTCTTTGTAGGAGCAAGGAGGACAGACATAAGACAGGGTCTAAGAAGGAAAGTGTCCTTAAAGAGAATACCCGTATGAGTGGAGTGACGGGGAAAGAGCAGCTTTCTCTGCCAGTGGTTGGCTCCTGGGAGTTCGAGCTGGAAGATGAGGAGTATCTAAATTTCCTGGAGCTCTTCCTAAGTTATGTTCTAGAGAAGGATACAGTGGATGCAATGGATTGTGGTGATGAGCTGCCTTTATTGAAAGGCTTCTGCTCTCAGCTGAGGGAGAAAGAGTTGCATTCCCTAGCATTCGATGTTGTCTCTACTATACATCGTCGTCAAAGAGGCGGGCATCTTGTAGAGGGGAAACATTCGACAAAGCCCCCATCTGTGTTTAGAGCTGGCTGTAGCTACAGACCTACAAAACAAGAGAAGACACCTGAACCACAGACTTCCTTTGTTTGGAGTGAAGATCCTGTTTCCAGGGCAAGCTTTTCCGTCAGCTTTCATCCCCGACAGCAAAATGGAAAGGATAAAGGTTTGTTCAGCTACCGGCAGCAAAGCAATGTCTCTTCAGTAAGAGAAAAGGAACCAAGTGTAGGTTCTGAAATCAGCTTCGTCCAGAAAGCCTTTACCATAGAACACCCCACAGAGAGCCTTATACCTGGCTTCTCTTCGTCGGTTCAAGCTGTAACGGACTTACAGCAGGGCCTGGATCCTGAGTTAGAGGCCCGGTTTCCTGAACTGGGCAGGCTGCTGGAGTGGATGGTGCGCTGGGCTGATAGAAGGACACTGTTGGGGCACCATGGTAAAAAGATGAAAGATGTACCAGGTGAACCGGATAAAGGAGTTGTAATTCGTGTAAAAGCCTCAGCGCCTGCTATCCTTACCTCTCTAAGTCTGTTGAAGAACAGGTACACTGGCAAACCTAAAACTGACACTGACAACTACGCGGCCTACAGTCAACATCCGGAAATGCAGTGGACTGTTGCACCTGTGCTGCCCTTGGACGCGGAAAGGAAGATGGAGAGAGAGAGCAGCGTTGATACTGGCTACCCTGGATCTACCAACACTCCCATCATTGGTCCTGATCATAATGTGCAACAAGAAGAGTCATATCCGTGAGTACAACGTGTTTCCAAACCAGCCCAGACATGGCACATTTATATTTATTAGGAGAATATTCAGATTCCATTTTCAAATCTGCTTTTTTCAAAACACTTGTAGAAACTAGCAATATGTGCTTTGTATACGGTTTTAATCATTTTGTCTTCTTGACAGACTTTTTCTGCACAACGAGATTAATCAACTGCAATTTCTGATTTCTATCTTTATCCCATGGTTGTCCTGTTTGTTTTGTGAATAAAATTGTAAAGAATCTGATATGATGATATGATGTTGCATTTTAGTTCACAAGAAAAACATTTTATAATGCCATAGAGCAAAGCAATTTCTGGCACTTAAGAGATTATTAAAATATAACATTTACCATTATATCATAACTATATTGTTTATAACTTTTATGCCAGTATCAATGCAGAATTTGACAGTTGTTACATCTTCAATAAATGTAGGTTATATTTGTTATGTATTTAGCAAAACAGGACCTCTTAACTTTATTGTATAACTGGTAGTTTTGCATGTGTTTCTTTTTTCAGCAACTCTGTCTCAGATGAACTAGAGGAGCTGATGTTTCCTCCTCCAGCTGAAAAGGTTCAGTTCAAATATGGTTCTCCACAGATACATCCAAGTCCACCCCCACTTACTTTTGATGACTTGGATGTTACACCTGAAAAAGATGGTTTGTTAAGACATGAGACATTATAATGGCTGTTCAATTGTCACAGGAAATATTCAATGCAATGTCATTAAATTTCCAGATGGAACTGGGGACTGTAAAGACATGGGAGGGATACTTTCTGATTCCAGTGAGGATACCTCTAAAGATGTCTGCACACCCGAAATGGTTATTATTCCCATTTATTATGAGTCAAGTTCATTTCTTAACCTGTTCCCAGAAGTCACTGTGGTATTTTGTTTCTATATTCAGAGTTTAAAGCTGGAAGACCTCGACTACTCGGAGAAAGATTGTGTGTCCAGTCCCTCGTCCCAGTAAGTTTAAGAAGATTTAGATTGGAATAAGAAAACTCATCTGGCTAAAAAGCAGCTTTTACTGGACTAAGTTACTGCAATTTTCTGTGGTGCAGAAAAGATCTGGTTCGATTTAAGCATTTTTTTCAAGTTTGAAAATGGAAGAAAGAGTAGGGAATAGGGAAGCATGATAATATTTATATTTCTAAACTTTATTTAGTTGTTGTTTGTTTAAAAAAAATCTTATTCCTTATTGAATCGTTGGCACCTCTGGCAACGTCTTAGCAACTTGCATATCTTTTCTCATCGTATGATTAAATAAACTGATGTTATACTGAAAAAAAATATTTTAAATCCACATCTACCATTATGGCAATTGTTAAAAAAAAAAGACCATAAAACATTCATTTTATGGCTCAGCATTAATTTTATGGCTCAGTGGGTGGAATAGTTGTCCTGCAATTGGCAGTTTGCAGGTTGATTCCAGTTACCTTTTTCACATGTTGATGTGACCAGGGTCCGCTTGTTAAAGACTGAATGTGGTCAGTGTGACTGTAAAAGTAAAAGTACAGTCCATTTGATTAAAACTAAACAGTTATTTTTTGCTGGTTTCTCGCAAGTTATCCGCCTGTTAACGTCGAACTTCCTGCCCCTGAAACAACCCACTCTGAACCTCCTGTCTGTAAATCGTCTGATTCGGGTGCTGCGCCGCTCCCCAACCCTGCTGCGGATATGCCAAGTCTCCAGCCTCAAATCTCCGTGGCTGAGATGCCCCCTGCTGTTGCTGCAACACCTACTCAGCCTTTGATACCTCCCCCAATGAGGCAGCGTCTGGGTGAAGACCTACTGAGATTAGTTCAGGTAATTAAAAACTGAAAGAAATGTTAGATGTATTGAATTAAAATCTATATACTGAACTGTCCTGTTTTTCTTGTTTTTTTCTTCTTCAGCACATCAACTATATGAGTCTAAGCGAGGTTTTAGGAGCTACGTTTTCCAGCCTCCAGATGGCTCAGCAGAGCTCCTCTTTAGCCCCCCCAGCTATTAACCCTGCACAGCATAATGAAAATGTATCTAATGCCTTTAGAGTTCAAACTACTTCTGCCACTGCTGTGCTTCAAACACAGCCCTGTGTGCCAAAATCACAATCTGGTGACTCCCAGGTGGTTCAGACTGAGTCATGTCATGTTGCAGCCGGAGAGAACAGAACAGAAAGTCAGCCAACCAGACCCAGCGGTGTAGGTTTAAATACTCATTTTATCAATTACGTTTTTTATATCTCTGGTTTCATGCTGCACTTACAGCTTTTTTTATTTTATTTTTTCAGGAGCTGCAGCCCCTCTCTGTCCAAGCAGAATCACCAGAAATCCCAAAAATGGAAAAGAGGAGACTGATCCCGTCTTCACATGGTCTCTTGGCCACCACTGATAGGAGTCGCACTGTTCAGACGCAGCCTTGTGACAATAATGCACAGGCGGGCCCCTCTGCACAGATGTTGAGTCTGAAGTTGCTTAAACTCGATCACTCTGCTATATCGCAGCCAAGCGCCCCACACTATGCTCATCAACACGCACGTACTGCTCTCACTTCAAACCTTGACCCTCCTGAGTTCAGTCAGCCCAAAGTTACACACTATAACCAATCCACTCGGAAGACGCAAGGTGGACTGCAAAGAAATGGGGCTTCAGTTCAAACTAAACATCTCATTTTAAATTCTGTGCATGATCCACCTCCCAGAAACTCTCAGGCTCAGATATGGCCGTCAGGGAGGCCCATCAGTCAAGTGGTCCCTCTTCTTCCTCCTGCTTATTCCACTCCGTTATCGCCACCAATACACGGCCTTCGGCTGCTACAGTTGCAGGACGCTCCGCGGGGCAGCATCACCTTCCCCAAGCTAACTGCAACATCTGCACCAAGACTTGTTATTTCAGCTCCAATGACAGAAACGCCAATTATTAGGCTTTTACACCTCGATACCGGACCCCAAATGGTGAGCAGTCCGGATGTTTTTATTAAAGGCGTTAAGATCTATCATCACGAAACTATAATAAACTAAGTGTTTTATGCATATCACAACTACAGATTGTGCCCCAGAATATCCCTTTAAACCAAACGAGTCGTCTTATGGAAGAGTTGACTGGTGCGAGAATGTTGCTGAAGGATGCTGAATTTGCTCGGCTGCAGTTGCCAAGGCGAGACCAATCAGATGAAAGAATTACAAAACAATTTAACTCCCACACCTGGTGTTCAAGTAAAAGGTAATCAAAATATTTGCCTTTATGGTTGTTATCCTTATTTAAATCTTCTTGTATTGTAAGAAGTTTTTCTTTTTAATTTAACAGGCAGAAAAGGAGAGAGGAGAAAGCAGAAGTCTCGATCTGTCTGAATCAATCAATCATACCTACAAGAGAGGTAAAACAGATAAGCGATAACCTAACTAGATTTCTGAAACATAATTTACACATAGCTATGGTAGTATGCCTATGTCACATTTGACTCTATGTATTTTTAGGCGGCGCACATACCTGAAAGTGAAGAAGCTGCGGTTGCTACAGAGATCAAACCTTCACAGGATGGGACAGGTCAATCACAACACAGAGAACTTTTCTTAGTTAGACTAACTCTGTTCAGGCGCCTTACTCTTGTTGCCTAATTCTTAGCCTTTTAGGTCATCTGTCTGTACATTTGTTGATCCTTTTTCCCTTTCTTCCCTCAATTACTCCTTCATTCCTTCCAATTATCCATCAGTCTATTTGTCTGTCCATCAATCCATCCATCCCACAGGTATGGAACCTGTGGATGGATGACCACTCAAAAAATATCTTCCTTAGGTTCTTGGGGAACATTTCTAGAACTCTGTATAGTTGACATGAAAATCTTCTAGGAACCCTACCTCTCTATATGTCGTTAATTGTTTAAAAAAAAGTAAAATGTCTTAATTTTTACAACCCGAACTTAAATAGGCATTAAACTAGTTTTACATGAATTTTAAAAGTTATTTGGAATCTTTTATTTTGTTCTTTATTTCCTATAATTTCCCTGTCTTTACATCTCAGGATCCCCAGACCATTTCCTGACTGGTCAGACATTATTGGACAAAGTCTTCTCCACTTCTGCCGAACTCCATGCCTTCGCTTCCACACGTAAACGTCCCCCAGAGTGTCACGATGCCTTCACAAACACAGAGCCAGGTAAATGGGGCTAAGTTTTGTTCATGTTCCTGTTAGATGGTAGTCTCTAGTTAGAAAATAAAAATGTACTCAAAAACACTAAAAGTTAAACTAAGTTACGATAGATTTATTTATTTATTTTTAATTAAATAAAAATGCAGGATTGTTTTGAATACATTTTCCTAATGTAATGAATGTAAACTTCTTTTTTTAGGTCTTTCTCCTACGCTTCAGAAGAAATCTGTTTCTGTCAAGGCTACGATCACTTGCAGCACAAAAAGTGAGCTGATTTCAGATTATTCACATCTTTAGTGTTTCCGTGTGAAATCTGAATTGATTATCTTAAAACGAGGCTCAAATGTGTGTTTTCTTTTTCAAACTAGTGCAAAGCTCACAAAATTTCCCAGAAGTGCTTGATCAAGACACAGTGGAGAACCATCAGGAACCAGAAAGACAGGTTCTGGTAAGAGTCATCTCAAATCGAACAGCCCAGTTTTCAGTAGCCTTACGGTATAACTTTGAATAATCCAAACACTACATTTGTATTAAAGCTGACATAAAAAAATCAAGTTGAATAGCCTTTTATTAAATTCTGCAACAACTGTAGGTTCCATATTTTACACTTTTTTTCTGTTTTTGGTTGTGGTTAGGATCTTGCCAGCCGCCAGTTCATAAGTGTCTTAGATCTGGAAGATGTGAGGCAGCATGAGGATTTGGTGCCAAGTTCCACCTCAGAAGCACGAGATCTTCCTTCTTTACCAACATCTGCTCAGCTTCATGTTCTTGCCACCTCTGTCATCAGCCCAGCCGCTGCGGCTGGGTCGCAATCCTCAATTCCCTTTCAAAATGATCCACTGCAACACAGAACTACCAAAGGTTGTTTGTTGTTTTTGGCTGATTTTCCAGATATCATTGAACATTTTGTCATACTGCAACCACAAGGATTATTGTAATTTGGGATTTTATGTGATAGAAAAACGCAAAATAGTGTGTATTTGTGAAGCTATGTTGTCAGGTTTTTCTATTTGTAGAAATGACATGACAATTACAGATGACTGTTTTCAATCTATCACATAAATTGTCAGTACAGTACTTTAAAGATTGTCTTTGTGACATTACAAAATCTGCTATAGTTTGTGACCAATTTTTTATCAGCTGTGTCATAAAACAGAGTTTCTTACTGTTTTATCTATTTCTCCCTCAAATATCTGATGCAACAGATATCCCCGACGGGTCTCCTTCGTTCAGTAATGCTGAGCCCACTTCAGTCCCAGAGAGAATCGCCTTACAAGACGATACGTCTGAGGATTCGTCTGAATCTGAAATCTGTCGAGCCGTGAAGAATCTGAGGCGGGTTCCTGAAAGAGCCGCTTCCTCGTCCGCCACACCCTGGTTCTCGTCCTGCCTGTCAGCGCTCGACACTCAGTTGGCTGCTTTGCAGAACATTGCGGATCATCTTGAGATGGACTTTTCAAATTCAAGAATGGTACACAAGGAGTTTTACGAGAACGGTTTAGGTTTTCTTATAAATGCATGAATCGTCATGTGTTCCGGCTGATATCCTTGAATGAATCTGTCTACCTACTTGTTCGTTTTTGTTTTTGTGTAGCTGGTCAACAAAATTGAAAAGCTCTCCTCAGACTGCGAGTCTGATTCAAAGGCCAACATTGGAGTGAAAAAAAGTGTCAGACTCTCTGTTCCATTTAAAGGTTAGACCAGGATCTTTTTACCTGTTACAGAAATTAGTGCTTAATCTCTCAATTAGCTTACATTGTGAGGCTTTTCAAACCAAATCTTCATGTGCTGTATTATCCCCAGCAGCATGGCCATCGAGACCTGATGCAGACTCGTTAAGTCCACTGAGGGAATGCGACGAGAACGAGGACGAGCAGGAAGACGAGCGCGGGGTTCATGACGACTCCGAGAGTTCTGCAACAAAGCCACCCTCCCATCATCGCACCCCTCCAGGTTGAGATGAAGCTGATCCATGCAGTTCATGTTGCACCACCAGTCCCATCAGATAGATTTTGTCAATATGGCAAGAATGGTTTAGGATCTTTAAGTAATATCAGAAGTCACTAACTCTGCAGTCTTTTTTTTCAAAGGAATCAAAGACCACTTCAGTGGGACCTACGAGATATCTCCTGGGTAAGTTAAACTGAACCTGATGTCTTTAAAATATATAAAACATACTCTTTTTACAGCGCTTTGTATTTGTCAACATGTAGATTGGCAGATAGGAATCGGGGTCAGACAGAGTTATCCGACACTATGGAAATCTTAGATGAGTTGGTAAAGGAAGGCTACTTGTCTCCCTCTGACTGGGATTTGGATCCTTCTCAGACTCACAGCCAAAGCAGGTACATAGTGCAAGCGTGTCCTGTGTTAAATATGGTTACTCACCCATCTGACCAGTTTTATATGGCACTCAGGAGGAACGACCACCAGCAGCATAGGTGGACGTCACAGAAAGGTACCCTTCCTGAGAAGGAGAGGAAGGAACTGAGGATCTGGATGAGACGCAAGCAAAGGGAAAGATTGGCGGTTTATCAAAAACATAGACAGAGCCTGAGGGAGAGGGAGCATAAACCCTTCTCTGCTTCTTCAGTCGTGGTGAGAAATGTTTGTTTATTTTTATCTTAATTCGATGTTCCAGGTTGTTGTGTAGAAATATCCTTGTTTTTTGATAACTTCCGCATTACTACTCCCCGACATTTTTCAGCGATCTCCAAACAGGAAACAAGAAAGCCGTGGGAGAAACCGAGAGGAAAAGGAAAAGTAGGTACAAGTGTACTTTTGGCGCCCCATCAGAATGTACGTGCATTTTTAAATCCTTCCTCCGCTTTTTTTAATCAGGTTCCTGCTTCTGAAGCAGTACAGTCAGAGAACACGGGAGGCTTTTTCTTTGGCCAATGAAGTCTTGACTTCTTCTAAAACGGAGCAAAGTTCCTCTCAGATATGCGGTCCTCCTCTTCTGTCCAGCACCTGGTCAATTTCCAATACACCACCTGGTGACCCTCAGAGGTGAAATTAATAAACATTATTTCTGCTATGTTAATAGCATATCAGCTAAGTATAAGGATTCCATGTATAAAATGTCCTCTAAGACATTTTTTCAAGATGATCCAGCAAAGTAATGTAATTTATATCCCTGCTACCATAAAATGTATGTAACTCGATTTTCTGTGATGTATGAAAATGTTACTTTCAAATGGAGGATTTTTTTGCATCGCCTGACCGAAAAACTGTTATCTCATTCGTCATTTTTGTAATGAGGACAGATCACAAATTATATCGTTTTCATATTCATAGATACCACTAAGCTTGTTTAGAATCTCACAGATTTTTTTAGACAGACCAAGAAACATAGTGTGTTGGCAGCAAAAGACTATAAATATGTAATATGTGAAGTATTTCTCTCTCTAACCCTTACAGCTTATCTGCTAATGCCAAAAAAAGTCCAAAGTCTCAGTTAGGAGGTTCTCCTCCTGGCCTGCGTCATTCTGTAGAGGGAGGACCTACTGAGAATCTCAGCAGAAGGCTGGGACTTGATCGACCAGGTACAATTGTCACATAATACATTAAATAAAGTGAGATGTTGGGGGTTTTGTTTTCTTTTGTGTGCCGCTACACTAGTCTAATAACCGCCATCTGGCTGTTTGCTACTTTTAAAGGCATCTCAAACACAGAAAAGTGCTTTGGGTGATTGTTGCACGGCTTAATCTGTGCTTGTAAGTATGTTTAGCCTGACCAGCTGTTGCAAAGCATTAATGGATATCTAGTGTAATGGCATTTGACACTGCAAATAGCTGGAGGGCCAATAATATTACAAAGGTTAAAGCATTCCTTGGGCTGCTTGAGATCCACAATCTATGAACTTGAGATAGCTGCTCTAAGGCTTTAAAATAAAATGTTCTCAATTTAGTTCATGTTAATTGTTTTACTAAGTTGTATTAAAAACGACTTATATTGTGCATTTTTTGTTGTTGTTGTTGTTTTAGTAACTTTTTTGCCAGGGGATAGACTTTCGCATGTAACGAAGCGGGGTATGCTCAGCAACTCCAGGAGCCAATCCAAGCATCATGAAACAAGCCAGACTCGGGTTGGAATCCAGGCAAAAACTGGGTCTAAAAGCACTTTTTCCAGTGGAGGCCCTTTACAAAAAAGGTACATGAAGGAACAAACACGAATGAAGGAGTCTGAAGCAGGGACGCATTCAGAATCGACGCGGTTGGAGGCTGCGCAGGATTCCAGCTTGGTAAGAGTGTATTTTTCCCTTTTTGAATCTTTCGACTGTTGAAGGAAAAAAACAACAAAAAAACACAAATGTTCCCTTTCAAATAATCTTGATTACGATTATTTTTGCTTACCTTTTTACCTTTTTCGTTTTTTTCCCCCCAGGTTTTGGCTGGGATTTTAGATGATGGCGATGGTGTCGTCATAGGTGGATTTTCAGAGATGGAGTGGCTGGATGATCTCTCTAACAGCGCAGGAAGCAGCCTAAGCAGAATAGACTGGGCTGCCATTGAAAGGATGATGGCATCAGAAGAAGATTAATGTTAATAAAAAATATTTTAAAAAATTGTACATTAATATAGTGTGAGAGGTACCACAAGTGTATATTGTATAACTCAAAGAATGAAATAATATATATATTTTTTTTCCAATCTGACATTTATAGGAATTTTATCTGGTATAATTTATATATGTTTTATGTCTTCATGAGTTATCTTTGTATTCCTGTATTTGTGCCTCCTTGACTGTTTTTTATTTTTCATTTGAGGCCTGTGGTTTAATTAAAATATTTTAAATGATTAGCAGAATGATTTTTCCACCATTTTTTTTTTTTGTGTGCAAGTCAACATGACCAAATAAAGCATCACATTGCACTGAAGAAGATTAATCTGAATGAAAACCCATTCATTCCTGTAATTGAACTAACCTTAATAAAGTCTGTTAGTAAATCTGAGCCCTGCAAACTTTTCCCTAAACTAGAACTAAAGGGGAGGCAACAGTTTCGGTGTTCTTCAGTTCTAAGCATGCTGCTTAACCCCCCAATAGATATTTAAAATCTATTGGCTCCTTTAAACCAGAACTGACCACTTGATTCAGTTCAGCGTCCTTTGAAACGGAAGTCCTCCAAGGCGGCGGGAGGCGCTCTGTGCAGATTCACTTCCATTCCAGCGAAGAAGAAGCCCTTCCGGAAGTCAGTTAAACAGTCGTGTTTGAAAACATGGACGAAGGTAAAGCACTTGGTTGGCTTTTATGCCTGTTTTCTCCCTATTTCATTAACCTAAAAATACTTAATTATACGTTATTGATTTTTAGAGTCACGGACATGTACTTGTATTAAGTGTATTTTCAGCGGCATTGCTTTTATTATATATTTAAAAGGGTGCTAATTTGTCGTTAGCCTAACAATTTAGCTTAACTTTATTTTAGATATCACTTTGGTTTACACATCTGTGTAAATCTAATATACATTACAATTTGAAAGTCTGATAATAAAGACTAAGTGATAATCAGTTTTGTACCTGATAGTAGACTTGTTTTAGTGCATTTCTACTTTATTTGTGAACTGAAGATTACATTTCAGACCAGTTGGTCAAATAAATCAACTGTGTTGTTAAATCCACTCAAAAATAATCTCGTTCGAGCAGAAAAGCTACCTGGTGATGGAGACATCGTATCTGTCATGGGATTCTCTGGGTTTGGTATGTGCAGCTAAATTATAGGTTTAATTTAATTTACAAAAAAGAAAAGCCATTTTCATTACATGTGGCCGGATTAATTAAAGTTGTTGTGTTTTGCACTTTTCAGGTAAGAAGGCGCGGACATTTGATCTTGAAGCCATTTTTGAGCAGACCCGGAGAACAGCTATTGAGAGGAGTCAGCGCGTCCTTGGTGAGTATGTTGGGATTTTTATGATCAGCTGATATGTTGAAGTCAGGAAACATTAAATAGGTGGGAATAAACATCTCCCCCAGGCTTTCAGAGCTAACAAAGCTGAATTACATTCAACTTTTTAAAATCTTACAAGGTGGAATCCCATGCTGTTGTCTTCGTTGTTTATTTGGCCCACAACACTGGGAATCCTAAAAACTACCTCTTACACAGGCATTAGATACATCCTTGAAAAGTCTGGAATTTTAATTATTTTCCAGGTCCAGAAAAATTGTTGAAAAAACATGTGTTTTCCAGATCTACTCCTCCGTTTGTCAATCACTGTTTCTGTTTCCAAAGATATCCATCCATCCTCCTGTATCTGCTATTTGTTGGTACTGCTTTTAAGGTCTAAATGCTTTAAGCTTCAGTTCACCTATCATTCACTGTTCATTATAGATATTTTTTTTACATCTTCCAACTGAGAAAGGACATATTTAAAAATAGTTTTTGCATGTCCGTGCTTGTTATCAATAATGAAGATGCATGTCTTACAGATGGATAATCTTATGCAGTAGCTCAATAATTAGGAGTTAGGTCATAAAACACTAAATGTCCTAAGAATATTTTTTTAACTAAATGAATTTACAGAAAAGTATTTTGTTTGCTATATTGTAAATAGATGGCTGCCTTTATAAACACAGTAATAAGTATGATAATTCTAACAATTGTTGTTTAAGGCATGATTGCATACCTCAGCTATTAAGCGTTGCAGCTGAAAGCCTGCGTCAGTGTTATTAAGTGAGTCAGAAGAGGCTGAACTAATGCATGTTCAATGTTTCCTTGTTTCAGTAAAGTTTTCAATAGAGCATTTAGAGTTTTATATGTATGAAATAACCTCAGTTTAATTTTCATACCAACAGAGGAGCGTGAGAAAGGGGCTCAGATGGAAGAGGAAGGACAGAGCTCCAAGTCAATTAAACCGCCTGTTCCTGGTCAGCAAAACAAGGCTGCAGCTCGGTAGGACAAGAGTTTTGTTTTAGTGAATAACTGAGAAATCATTCCTATTTAAAAACTGAGTGAGATTTTGATTGAAAATCTTTTTTTAAATAATTACTCAGGATCCAGCAAAGCAACAATAGTGACGGCAGTGATTCAGACTCCGAGCTCGTCGGGCCCCCAGTGCCCCCCCAAAATGAAGCCCAGGGGGACAATGATGAGATTGTAGGACCACCCCTCCCTCCAGGTTACAGGGACAACACGGCAAACAGTGATGATGAGGACGACGAATCTGAGACTAATGATGACGACGACGATGATGACGATGATGATGACGACGATGTATGTCGAAGTTTTGTCAGTTTAGACTGGATAATTCTGCAGATATTTCTTCTTTATAAATACATTTTGAGACTTATAACATTGAATCTGAGTCTGCTTTGCTGTACTCCTAATTCTCATTTCCATTTTATTCACATAAATTTGATGTTTTCAGTATTGTCCTTTCTTTTGTGCAATTATAAGAGTTTAAAAAAAGAGCCAGTAAACGTGTTGTTTGATGTTACGAACAAGACCACTAGGTGGCAGCAACAGGACAACCTGTCACTGTGCAGACCTGCCTGGAATACTGTGGGATTAGTAAATTGTTAGCAGAATTCAAATCTAGAAAATCTCAACATTTTTTTTTATTTCACCTACAAATTACAATGTGATGTAAACAGCTCAGGTTGGGGGCAAAAACAGCAGATCTGAGCATTAAACATTTGTCCTTTTTACATACAGTGTCCCACAAATATTTGGTTACGGAGGTTAATTGGTGACAAATGTATTCAAGATTTTAAATAGATACTATACAATACCTAAAGATCTTATTCAGCTATACCTTGCCTTTCTTTGTTTTTTCCTCAATCAGAACCCAGTTAAGAAGATTCCAGCTACTCATGAGATTGTTCTACAACATGGCACCAAAACAGTAAGGATATTTGCTTACAGCATTAAGATACTAAAATTATTATCAACTCTTTAAAAAGTTTTTAAATATGTATTTTTTTCTGTATTGTTTTTCTTGCTAGAATGATGATAATAATTTTAAATTACCAAAACGTAGTTTTTCATGTCTGAAAATATATCGGTTTTAGTTCAAATCAACCGTTGGATTTATCTTTTCCTTTCATTGTTAATGTGGTTGACCGTGTTTCTTGTGGTACAGCATTTTCAAATGAGTATATTTAAACATGAGGCCGCTTTAACTGAGCCCGATTAGCAGCATCCAATCCTTGCTGCATTAAGATATTATCAGATTGATTTCAAATCCTCTGCCAATTGTCTTTTTCAGGTCTCAGCTCTTGCCCTCGACCCCTCTGGGGCTCGCCTGGTGACGGGCGGATATGATTACGACGTTCGGTTCTGGGATTTTGCCGGGATGGACCAGGCTCTGCAGGCCTTCCGCACCCTGCAGCCCTGTGAGTGGTATGTGGAACATCAACACAGTTGTTCGACATTTGTTTAAATTGTTTTCATGCAAACATCAAGCACACAGACTTCATTATGGTGTCCCTAAACACATAGAGTCACAGAAAACGCACATGCAAAGTCTTATTGGGCTTCATCGGGTCCAGTAAGTCCTGTGTGGAATCCCCTCTTTCCATGGAAACAGATGCAATTTACAAGCAGATGGGGAAGTTATGTGTATGTTTGTATTTACTCTCTGTTCCAGTGGACTTGCACTTAAGAGTCGCATTCAGTGGGCTGAGATGTATCAGGCTTCCCCCTTATTCATGCTACATTTAATATGATTACATGTCGGACCAGTAGTCTTTTTGGGTTACTGGAAAGTTGAATTTATGTCAGAAAGCTGAAATGTTGATGTCCGCTTTGTCCTTTCGTTATGAACAGCAACTTGTGAGCTCATTTAACATACTTGGTTCTTATTGAGATTTTGGTGCTACTTAATTTTTCGGCTGTTTATGTCTGTTTTTTTTATTTTATATTATTTCACTGTCATCATTTTATTTTTCAAATCTCTAGATTTGTAGAATAAAAGATTGTACCCAGCAAAAGCTTTTGCTTCATTCACTTCTGTTTGCCAGCCACCAGATCAAGTCCTTGCAGTACAGCATCACTGGTGATGTCCTGCTGGTGGTCTCTGGCAATGCACAGGCCAAAGTGTTGGACCGCGACGGCTTCAATGTCATGGAGTGTGTGAAAGGAGATCAGTACATTGTGGATATGGCCAACACTAAGGTATGAGAACATAGATTAATTTAGGTTCGCTTGATTATACTTAAAAACCAAATAATTCTCTATTATTTTTTCTAATTTATTTATTTTTTTTTTTTTTTTGAGCTGTTTAAACTTAAGTTAAAGCTAACCGATAGATTAATGTTCTAATTGGATGATCATGGGGGTTGAATAAATTTTGTTTATGTAAATTTTTGGGATAATCTTTCATATTATTTTTGGGATAATCTTACATATTTGAAGAAAACTGTAAGTAGCTAAGAAAGTCTTGTATGTTGCCCATGAGGGTAATCGACGATATAGTGTTGACATTACCACTGTTGAACTAAATCTTCTCTTCCAAATAAGACGGAACTACAGAGAAGCTTGGACAGGAAGTAATTGTTACTTATTTAGACGTTTACATTACAGAGTTGTTGCCTTATTGTTATGCTGTCATGAGAAAAAGGACACTATGAAGTTACACTAAGCATTATTATTATCCTTATTTACTATGGCATTTAGTATGAGAACAAGTATTTAATATACGTTCTATTTTCTATCTATAAAACACAAAACAATATAGAATTGAATTGAAGCAGAAGGAGAACGATCTGTATTTTGACCGTATTTCGGCCTCTTCTTTATGTCTGTCCTTTTGTTTATCTGTTCAGATTCTTTTAGTATACTTTTAGTAGATGCTATACTTATATTGTGAATATAGTGAAGTGAAATAGTAGTAACCTCTGTATCCCCTTCCAGATTTCTTTTGCATATTGATACAAAAAAATGCTTCTCCAAAGAAATTTCAATATTCTCCAAATCGAAATAGTTTGACCCTTCTGGACCTAAACCAAGTTGTCTGATGAGCTTTGGAAAAAAAAAAAAAAAATTATATTACATATCGCTCTTTTCAGACTGATTAAAAAGCTGAAAATATTCATTTCAGCCTGTTTTCACCTTTACAGCAAGAGCTGTACTCAACAGTTTTAGATTCTTCTGCTCCCTGAGCAAACCCTACAAACTATTTATTGATAGCGGGGCATACCCTATCAGTGTTTTAGTTTCGAGTTAAATGGTTTAGATCCTAGTAATCTTAGGAGAAGAGGGACTCCTAATGTTTTCAGGCCTGTTTTGGTTCATAAACGTGTACCTACCAAGTAGAACCCCAATTATGAGTCCGTGTTTGGGTTTTAGATTGTTTAAGAAAGCCTTATTGATGGTCAGCAACCATGTGAGCCAGCTGCAGAACATTCACACATGGTTTAGAAAAGCAATGTCACATGTGCTTGAAGTGAAGGCCCATTGATCGCAAGAAGCAGTTTTCAGGACTTCCTCCATTGTTCTCCATCTCCGTCCCATCTGGAGCCGATATGTTCAGTGCAAATGCATCTTTGCGTGCTAAAGGTGTCTCAGTCGATTAGCTGTCTCTCATCTGGTGATTAGCTCGTTGCCTCTACTCTGCCTAGGTTGACATGTAATTACTTCCCTTCTGATTCATCCTATCTCTGCTATCTGCTAAGTGGTTTGAGACTCGCAAGCTGATGTATGCATGCTTGCTTCTACAGAATTCGTAAGAATAATGCGTTGATTGGCCAAAGTACCATGCATGGCTTTTGTCCAGCAATTGCCTATATATCCAAAAATATATTCATGGTTGTCAGGTTACCATTACTTTGGGGAACCAGCAAAGTTAACACAAACGGTTAATTAAATCTGCATAAACCCATCAATAAAAAAAAATCATTGATGTCATCAGTCGATATGTTTTTAGCCATTTGCAAATGATTTTCATAAAGAAGAGGGATTAGATTTGTTCAGGTTAGTGAAAACTTATTTAGCTTGTATACAACTCAGATTTGGCGAGTATTACCTGTGCGCTATTTTACCAGGGTTGCAGTGGTTAAACCCGTTCAGTCTGGCTTCATATTCTCACCATTTTCACTTCAAATATAACTGCTAAGCTATTTGTAACTGTGGCAGAAAAGCACCTAATAATGTGGTGTTTTTTCAGTGTTCGACAGTAAACAGACGGCTGATCCACACATACCGATGCTCTTTGGTTACACCGTCTGCTTATGCGCGGCTCTGTTTTCTTTTGTGTCCTGTCAAATAGCTGTGTGCAGCCTCCCAAAAGCGTGCTTAAGAGTTTGTTTAACCTGCTGTTACTACTGTAATATTCAAACCCCTTTTACATGTTATTGCTAAAGTCAGAAGTAAAGTATTTTTGTAATTGTGAAGGGTTTAATATACAGATTTTACAATTAACCTTCTGAAATGGTCGATATAACGATGCGCACTGAGATGTTCAGAGCCTGTTTTAGACTTCCCTACTTTATCTCTGACCTCTCTGATGTGTTTCTTTGGTCAATGTGATGCTGTTTATTCCCACACAAACCCCTGATGCCTTTTTAGAACAGCTGGATTCATACTGAGATTAAATCAAACACACCAGGACTCTTGTGTAAAGTTGGCTGAATCCTAATGAAGACCACGTCGTTTCTTAAAATAATCAAAACCCACTTATTCTTTTCTTTTTCTTTTTTTTCACCTCTCAGTTTGGGTTTCTCTGTCACATTAAATGTCTAAACGATTTGTTGAAGTTTACTCTTTTGGATAAGTTTATGTATACACTTTTGCACAGTGATGCAATTCTCTACAGGACACCTTAAGTTGAGTTATTTAAATAACTTTGTGTTTAAGACTGTTTTGCTACCTCATGCCCGGACTCTGAACTTAATCGCTCATTTGCTTAGCAAGGTTTGTAGTGTTGGAGCCAGGAATTAGTTTAAGAGCTAGTTCAAATTAGGGTTTATTTTCTTAATGGAGATTCCTCTGCAATGCAGACCTACAAGAAAAATGTAGACTTTTTAAAGGAGCCTTCAATCTTTCCTTGCTGTCTTATAATATAATTTGTTTAGAACAAAATTGCACAATATCTTTGTTTGTCTTGGATCTTTTTAAAATTTCCTACTTGTTGATTCTGGCTGTAAACTCCATGGCCCGTGTCTAAATATTAAATGTATTTGAAGACAGTTATGCAGCAGCTTGATGTATCCTGTATCTACAGTCAGAGGATAGAGATAGGGTTGTCAAAGTTGGCCCAGGTTTATATAGTTGAATTTTCTACTCTGCTTTTTTTCTAGGGACACACAGCAATGCTAAACAGTGGCTGCTGGCATCCCAAGATTAAGGAGGAATTCATGACGTGCTCAAACGATGGGTGAGTGTTTTAGTGTGCAGAAGGTTTCACAGCTTCAGTATTTTTGCTTCCATTACGTTCCACATAAAACATAATTGCCGAATTGTAAAAATGTATATAAATGCTGAATAAGAGGCCCACAGGGTGGTGCTGTCTAAGATATTTTCTAGTCTAAACATCGATCTACAAATCGACATTCTTTTCACAAAAGAAAACCTCTTAATTGTTTCCATCTCTTTGGTTACCTCCAGGAAGTACCCCAGTCCGAACAACATAGGTGAAATGAGATTTGGTTTAAGGATTCATTCTAATGCAAAATCACAATTGTTTTCACTAATTTGGACTAAATTTGCAAGATGAAATAAGATGACATGCACAAATATTTCATTTTGTTAAAAAAAAAGGAAAGATTTGATTTTGTAACAATTATACAACATACAAATACTTATTTACAATAAATGTAAACCTTTGTTGGATTGTTCTCATTCCTATTTTTTAAATGCAGTTTATAAAGAAACCTAATTCGTAGTTAAAAAAAATTCTCTGGAGTATAAAAATAACATGAACGAAGCCCATTTGTTTTAGTCGGTGGTCATTAGGCTTACCAAGGACAAGCATTTCTCTTGCTGCTGTGCGCAATAAGTAGGAGAATAAAAATATTGTTTAAAAGTTTACAGTTTACAATTTACCTGGAATCACACTAAAGTATTTTGAAGTTGCCAAACCGCCATAACCACCGTTAAACCCCACAACTGTTTATTGGGGAGTGATGCCCACCATCCCAAATGTAAACTTGTTGTGTTTAGGTAATTTCTACTCTTTTGGTTGGATCGGTGTAAAACATAAATTAAATGATGTGGTGATCCTGTGCGACTGATTTTCTTTTTAAGCTCCCTCATCCTTAACTTTTTCAAAATTTGTATACATGAATCATCATTCTCTTTTTATTTTTTACACCAGTGCAACGATCCAAAATATAACACAAAATGCTTCATTAGATAAAAGAAGAAATTAACTGTTTTTAGTGGCTGCGCAATCTCTGGATTTAAATCCTGTGGAAAACTTGAGTTGAAGAAAAAAAGTCTTTAAGGAGATCCATGATAATTTAAGTTTGAGGTGTATTAATATAACCACGGAAAATTCATAAATCACAGCAGAGAGATGGTTAGGTTTTCTGCTGTGGGAATGAAATAAGGTAGATGGTCATTTGTAGTGGTGATTGTGCAAAAAACTGTTGCAAGGGGAATATGAAAATAAATCTGTATACTTCAACCTATTTTGATTACACTAGACATAAATTGCCACACAAAATTTTAAGAAACATTGAAGGCAATGGTTACAATTTGAAATAAAATTTTAAGCAACTGTTGAATATTTCTAACATTTTCAGAGAGAGATCATGCTAGTACAATGAAAGATGAACTTATGCTACAGATAGCATTGCCTAAAATTCTGACCATTCGTGTTTACGACAGTTTTTTTTTGTTGGAGAAACTCTGTACAAATATATGTGCAGTAATATTTATAGACCGACATGTGCAAGAAAAACAGCAAAGCGATGAGAGCAAGCGAGTGTGACAGGCCGCAGTGCAGAAACAGGAGGTTATCACCGTTAGGTGGAAACAAGGGCCCAGCTCTGCGGCCGGACCACAGCCCGCTGTTTAACACTGTAACTGCTCTCCCAGATGTGGCTGTTGGTTTATTTAGCTCTCATTGAGTCTCTGGAAATCCTCTGCTGGCACGTTAGAGCTGGGTGTTGCCCCTGGCCAGCTCACTGGAGAGCAGCAGTGAGGAGCGAACAGGGAGCCATTCACAGGCGGAGAGCAGCTGCATGTGGGAACGGTTGCCTGCCGCAGAGCAGGGCTGAGCTTAAAGATGGGAAGAGTGGAGAATATTTACTGGGTTTCTGGTGAAAACGGCTCGTTCTTTCTTCTTATTGTGCTTTTTATTCTATTTTTTAATGTGTTTGCACTGCAGAAGAGAAACTGGATGATGTTGGAGTTTCTTTGTTATTTGGTTTATATTTGCCAAAATGAACAAAAAGTTCTACTATGGAAAATCTTTTGTTAATGTCATGTTTTTAGGCCTTTTGTTAGAAACAAACAATAACCCTTCATTGCCATGCTCTAATTTTTACATTAATAATGATATGGTTGAGTTTTACTTCATCATTAGAGGCTATTTTTCTCTCAGACCTGCTGAAAGTAGCAGAAAAAAGAAGTTCACCACCTGACTTGAATTAAAGTGACAAATAAGCTGTGGAGTTAAAGTGCTTCCAGAATGATCAATTAAAGATCACTCCATCAGACTAATTGGATCCAGGCCCGCCTACTTAAGCTTGTCGAAAGCCCCCGATCTGCTTGAGCAGTCCATGTTGTGAAACATGGATGTTATTGATCCACTTTGTAAAAGAAAGTGCTGTTTGTACTGGTGCAAAGACTAAGAACTGTTCACAAGATCAACCCTGACCCCTGTGATGTCTGGCTGCAGCTGAAAGATTCGTCTTCCTCGCATTTTTGTTTTAAACATGGAGAATGTTACGAGGAAACATAAGATGTATCAAAATTTAAAGACCATCTCAGCACAATAAATTACCCGTTTAGCTTTTTGTCTGTGGTAGATTATTACATCCTGTAGACACTTTGATCAGCTCTTATTTTTATGGCTCCCATTCAAGCCACTTTCACATTTGAACACTGGAGATGTTGAGGAGAAAGAGCGTGTTATTCGGCCTGGACGCTTTCCTAAGTTGCTGCCCACACTTGTAACATTTCAGGCTAAAAATGTGTTCGCGCAGCTGGAGGACACAGGAAGGCAGCTGAAGGAATAATGTTGTAAGATGTCGTCACACACCTTGTTCGAGCAAATTATTCAAACGAACAGGGTAATGAATTAAAAATGGAAGGGTGCCTTTGTGATAAACATAAGATAAGATAAGATAAGATAGACTTTATCGATCCCGAAGGAAATTGTTTTGCGATCTGGAAGTACATTATTGTTGCCATTGAATATGTTTTCCTTCAGTTTGTGTGTATTAGCATGATATTCATAGATAAGCGCAACAAACTGATCATCACTATCAGTTATTATGGGTTTGTTATTGCATAGGAACGTCTCATATTGTACTGAGTGACAAGTGTCTTTAATGGTGTGCCTCTATCAGTTAAGCATCTTCTTTTAGCTCTTTCTAAAAATGCCACCGGTAAACTTTCCTCTCAGTTTAAAGACTAATTGTAAACTACCATATAAACTCACCAGCTACTTTATTTACTACACTTTGCTAGTACCGTGTTGGATCCCCTATATCCTTCCTTAGAGAGTTTGGTCCATATGGACATAACATCATGCAGTTGATGCAGATTTGTCGGCTGCAAGTACCCTGATGTGAATCTCCCGTTCCATCACATCCCAAAGGTGCTCTATTGGATTGATATCTGGTGACTGTGGAGGGCAAGTGAGTACAGTGAACTCATTGTCATGTTCAAGAAACCAGTCTAAGATGATTTGAGCTTTATGACACGGCGTTATCCTGCTGGAAGTAGCCAGCCAACCATCAGAAGATGGGTACAGTGTGGTCATATAGGGATGGACATGGTCAGCAACAATACTCAGGCAAGCTGTGGCGTTGCAATAATGCTTAATGGTACTAAGGGGCCCAAAGAGTGCCAAGAAAATATCCTCAACACCATTACACCACCACCCTCCTGGACCGTTGGTACAAGGCAGGACGGATCCATGCTTTCATGTTGTTGACGCCAAATTCTGACTCTACCGTCGGAATGTGACAGCAGAAATCAAGACTTATCAGACCAGGCAACGTTTTTCCATTCTTCTATGCAAAGCCTCAGCTTCCTGTTTAACTGACAAGAATGGCACCCAGTGTGGTCTTCTGCTTCTGTAGCCCATCTCCCTCAAGGTTTGGCTTGTTGTGCGTTTAGAGATGCTTTTCTGCATACCTTGGTATTAATGAGTGGTTATTTGAGTTACTGTTGCCTTTCTATCAACTGAAACGAGTTAGGACCATTCTCCTCTGACCTCTTGCATCAACAAGGCATTTTCGCCCACAGAACTGTCGCTCACTGGATATTTTCTCTTTTTCTGACCGTTCTCTGTAAACCCTAGAGATGGTTGTGTGTAAAAATCCCAATAGATTAGCAGTTTCGGAAATACTCATCCTACCCATCCGGCCACCATGCCACATTCAAAGTCAATTAAATCATCTTTCTTCCCCATTCTGACGCTCAATTTGAATTGCAGCAGATCGTCTTGACCATGTCTAGGTGCTTAAAGGCGGTTGCAGCCATGTGATTGGCTGATTAGGGACTTGCGTGAACGAGCAGTAGGACAGGTGTACCTAATGAAGTGGCCGATGAGCTTAGAGTCTTTTTTTTTTTTTTTTTTTACGATCATGCCTTATTGAACACACTGCATGAGAAAGGACAGGCTTGACGCAGTTACAAACAAGCTGGTGTATCTATGCGTTTAAAGGATCATAAATGAGTCTGTAAACAAGGCTGTCGACTAAAGTCTCGCAAGTAAAGCCCAGATGGATGACATGATTAAACCGTTAAACCATTAGAGCTACAACAGTGCTGGTTTTGTTCGTTTAAGTTGTCTCTTTGTCACATAACCTTTAACACTCACTCAAATACTCATAACTATAAAATAAACCTAATTCAAAAAGCATCTAACACAAAGCGGCATGTTTACTGTTGATAGTCTGAACTGTTTCATCGTTGTAGTCTGGAAGCAGCGCAATGAAACCTTGTGATCTATAGTGCTGTCAGTCGACATGACAGACAATCAATTAATGCCCCACTCTTTTTCTTTTTTTTTTGCATTTCCATCGACCTTTACAATGTGCTCAGTCCATTCAGACTGGAAACAGTAATGATACCAGCATTGGGCCTGCAGCCCCTCGCTGGGTTTGTCTCGCCATAAAACCACCGGCTACGCTGCTTTTCCTGGCTATTTCGGAGGTCTCTCCTGTGAAATATTGAAAGGGTGATAATGTGAGATCAACAGAGACCTCCCAGGTGCTCCTGTCATTGAACAGAATCTCATTCACAAGATCTGCCTCCAAGCTTCCCTAAGTGAAGCCCATTATCACAGGAATTGGATTAGAGAAGAGCACTGATAATGCAGCAGCAGGGAGGCTGCGATTGTTCTTCCAAAACCGAGGGGTGAATAGCTGTATGACTTAAAGTTTTTTTTTTCTCACACCGGTGCGAACATGTATATTTGAACTTTTTACATTTGAAAGTGTTTAATCGCACAATGTTTCCAGCACTGTTGATCCAAAGGGGTGCTATTATGTGCTGACCCAGACGAACCACGTTTCTGCTGAAAACGTTGAAGAAGTTTGTCAGAAACACTTCTGCTTATTAGAAAGCGCAGGGAAAACGTGTCGTGTCCCGTTTAACGAGGCTGGACTAAACTCAATGCAACCACAAAATGTGTCTCATAGCTCTGAGTTGAACATCGATTGTCAAATATGATATTTTATTTAACTTAGCCTCGTAATTCTTGCCAAAGTGTGTATTCCCCCTTAAACGCATCAATTTTTTGAATAGACACGATTTCAGATTATCTGATTTGATAAATGCTGCATTTATAGTTCCCAAGAGGATGGTGATGTCCTCTCCTTTTGCGACTGAATTGTCAGCCAGTTAAAGCCAGAATAGGACAAATGTCACCTTTCTAATTGAGTCCACATGTTTTTTTTTCTCCTTTCTGTCATGAGGCACAATTGAGCATTAGTACACACAAAAACATACAAATTAAGGAATGTTTGCAGGATGTTTGAATGCCAGGGATTCCCTTCATGCTGGCCTCCTGCCAAGGCTGCAGCTGGGCTTCAACCTGTTGCTGCAAGCGACCGAGTCTGGACTGGTATTTTTGTTTTTTAACAAATATTTTGTGCCCTATAAAGATTTTTAGGGAAGCTTAATGTTTAATTTATATTTTCCTAGTTTTTGAAGAGAAAATTAGGTTGTTAACAGTAAACGTGTGTGAGAAAGGCGGAGCAAACGGCATGCGAACATGTCGAGGCGATTTAACCCGTTGGACACGTCGGAGTTCATGTACAGTCCAGCCCATATCCGAACATTCCCATGTTACACTGCAAGTGTTCCGTATCCTGCTCAAGAATGCACACACTTTGCCCTAAATTAATGCATTTGTTCTTTTTTTTTTTTTGTCCAATCTGCAGCCATGACTGAATATTTGACTGACAGTAACTTTTGTCTTTTTTATCTTTGAGCTACTAATACAATATTTGTTTATTTTTTTCATGATCTAGATTGCCGGGTGAGTGAGTCTCATAGAAGTAGGGCTGATATTCAGCCGTGTTGTTAAATTAGGTGAATTCACCTCCTGCGGTTCCCACAGTCCATCTGTGCTTTTACTTCTTTGCTTGAGTGCAATTATGTGCATCCTTCCTCCCAGGGCCCCCCAGTTATTTCCCCTGTTTATCCTCTTCAACAGTAACGGAACATGGAGCATCTTCCCCTGTTAATCCTCCTTTCTCATAACAGAGCTCTAGTTAATCAGTCGACCAGCTACCACTGGAATCCAACCAGTAAACCCCCTGATTCAAGATGTGTGCGTCCCTTTTCCTTATCTCATCATCTGTGAAAGAAATCCCGGCAACCCTCACCCCCGTGGTGTCTTTAAACCGATGGACAGATAAAACCTGAGGCATGGAGAGCTGTCACTCCTCAGCCGATGAGTGAATGAAGGCGTTACCTCGTAAAGTGTGCATGCATGACTGGGGTTGTATGGCTCTTATTTTGTTACATTCACCTCTCCGGTCTGTGGAGTGTCTGCACAGGAAAAGGGAGCCGATGATTAAAGCAAAACGCATCATTTGGAGAAAGGAAACCTAAAAAAATGGAACAAAAAGCATAAAAAACACAATAGCTTATTTTGCACATGCTAACATTTTGGCGTAGGTGGCCAGTTTAAAGTCTAAACATTAGGTAGATTGACATTTTTTTAAATAGATTTAAATATTAAATCAATTGTGATGCAGTGTTTATAAACTAGGATGAATTTGAATGTATTGGATTGAAAAACCTTTTATTGTGAAGAACCTTGAGGACTTTTCTAGTGAAATGACACAATATAAACTGAATTTTTAAAAAATCATTGAAATTTCTCTCATGTGATTTCCTCTGAGTTGCCTTAAATGAGTGGATTTTGATGCATCGGGAGATTAATTTAGCATTGCCCCATCCACGACCTGATGCTTCACATGGATTATCACTTAATAATACTTTCTGGATTAAATGTAGTCTGACTAATTAATTGTTGACTGTAATGACCCATATTCTTATTTTGGCTTGTATACAATGCTATATACTGTCCCAAACATTCATCCTGGTTTTCTTTTTAATACCACCAGACTTCTTTGACGTTCTAAAGTTTGTAGTTCAAACTGATCAACTGTATCACTTTTTTTTAACAGTTTACTTGGAAACCCTTTTAAATGAGCCGTTTTTCTTAGTTGCACACATTGGAGACACCACTTTCCATTTCCCATTCCTCACTCTGTCTCGTATTGGTTACAGGTGAGGTTTAGCACCTCCGATTTGTCCCCCAAACATCCCGCAGTGCCACGTTTTGAAAAAGAGTCCGCAACATAAATAGCATTCCAGGTTCTCTAAAGGTTATATTGGCTTTATTGACCTGACAGACGCCAACGATCTTCTGTAAACAATAAAGAGATTTATGTGTTAGGCAGCAGATGGACCCATTCATCATCTACTCCATGGCTGTATGCAGTTGGTTTTCCGATGGAACCACCTGCATATCGTCTTCTGTTAAAGCCTTTGTGACGTTCCCACGATTTTCATCAGATTATTTTAACTAGAAACGGTAGATTATATATTATTGATCATGATTATTACAATACAAGGCTTTAAAATAAAGTAGTTTTTTTTCGCCCTCTGTATTTTCTTAAACCATATGTCTTCACCTAACAGTTGTACCAAGTTGTTAGGCTTAACTAAACAAAGTTGAGTGTAGGTGTGTGTGTCTTTGTAGCTTGTCATAGAAGAATCCTTGCCTGGCTTTTTTTGGCCGCCCCATACGTGTGTTTATACTTTGCTGCTGACCCCGCGACCCACATGGGACATCTAGCGGGTTGCAGACACATTTTGATTTACTCCGGCCTGCTGCGAAAGATTTGTGTGGCTGCGTGAAAGGTTGGCTAAACTTGTAGATGTGGCGCACGTACAATGTTGTAATGTGGAAATGCAGAGGGTTTAGTTTGTCTAAACTAAATCATGTGTTACACCATCTATTTTTTTTTTTAGTTTATCAATTTTTGCATACTTCCCAACTATTACTTTTAAATGAATCTCAGTTTAGGTTGATTGATCGAGTCAAAAGAGACGCAAAAAAAACCCCACTTCACATTTCTTGGCACTCACGGAAAAAGGTTTACACAAAAACCTAAACTTAAATACCTGTAGAGACTCAAAATGGCAGTTTAAGCTCTAGTTGTCAGAGTCTTGCCAGATATCAAAAATCAATCTATATACTAGGAGATGCAACAATCCTGTAAATAAAAAAAATAAAAAAGCAGAATCAGACAAGAGTCATCTGAAAGAGACAGCAGAGCCACAATGTGTAGAGAACAGGTTGCAGGTGTTGATGATTGTATGATTGGTTATCAAGAATTAAGAATCAGTTTATTTAAAGTGCGCCAATTTACAACAGATGTTGTCTCAAGGCACTTTACAAGATAATAATTTCATTCAATTCATAAGTACATCATAAACAAATCTGTTTTAAAAAGTTTTCAATCTAAGGAAACCCAGCAGATTGCATTGAGTCATTGACTTGCAGCATCCACTCCTCCTGGATCAGCACACTGAAACGATAGCTTGCATTTTGCCGTGAACTTTATAGCAACCCTTTATACTGAGCATGCACGTTAGCAACAGTGGAGAGGAAAATCTTCTCTTTAACAGGAAGAAACCTCCAGCAGAACCTGGCTTAGTACAAGCGACTGACTGGAGGTTTGAAGAACACAAATGGATGCAGAGAAAACTGAAAAAAGAGAGTTTATAGCAGCAGTTGTACTCCTCCAAGAAGCCGTCTCAGCTAACAGAACCCCAGACCAGGTGTTGCTCCTATAGAGATAAAAAACTAAGAGAAAACAAAACTTTAGCAAGGTTGAAATAACTGCAACTAAAGCAGATTGGACAAAAGGAGAAGGAAGTAGCAGAGTGAGAAGTGGTTAGATTGTGCTCCAGCAACCTAAGCCTATAGCAGCATAACCATAGAAACAGCTTAGGATAGGCTAACCTTATAGAGTGAGACATGAAAGAGGTTGTTCTCTGACAAATGAGAGGAGATGGCTGGGAGAGCCCTCGTAACATGTAAAGAGTAAACAGTAATCACATGACGGTCACATCCGAAGTCCCCATAGAAAATTTCAAACAAGAACATCCATCTTGGGTCCTTGCTGGTAGTAATAACTCCTAACCTGAAGTGTTTTTTATATACCCTGAGGATGTTTTTTTAATTTAATTTGTCTCCGGCAGATACGTATCTGAAACTTGGTGATTCATGAGGTTTGGGGAATTTCTTCTTTTTTCCTCCCGTACATCTGTCTCCCTGCATGTGGTTGGTGAGAAGGTTATCTCAACAACCGCACGCAGCTGGACAAAGACTTCACGATCCACATCATATTTCCAGTTAAAGCTGTATGATGTCAGGCAAAAAACGTTCATCAACATCGCTCCACTTAAATTCGAAGTTCTGTTTTCTTGTTTCTATTTTGAAGAATAGCTAAGGTAGATTCTATGTTGCATTGTATTTATACCTTATGGAAGCACAGATTTAAAGGATTACTGCTTAAAGGTTCCTAAGAACTCTAAAATAAACAGCAAAGCAAAAGCCTAAATTATAAAAAGGCTTCAGCTACCTGTATTTTACAGGAGAGGTGAATTGTGACATTTTAACCACTTCATAAATGTATTCAAATTAAGTTATGTTTTTTCCAGTCTTTTTATTTGTTGTTAGATAATGCAACAGAAAATCTACATACATTTATGCAAGTCATTACAAACTATTTTGCGCTATGTGCTGTATCTATTTATACAGACACAAAATAGCAGTTTAGATTCAAAGTTTAGACTGGTTTGTAAACACAATGTAAAGCTAATTCTTATAAATAAAAAGCCATGGCAAAATAGTTGAAGGTTAGAGTCCCTACTGAAAGTCATTTAGATAATCGTTCCAATTGTTTCAACTTTGTTTGAAACCTTTAACTGTAATCAATTCACATAAGGTTTGTGTAGTATGTGAATTTGTGTAATATGTTCTTACCTGTCACACTGATCTACTGATACGATGTAACACGATTATCCTCTCTAAACTAACCATCAAGCTGGAGAACCTGGGACTTCACCCATCCTTGTGTCACTGGATCTCCAACTTCTTGACGGAAAGAAAACAAGCTGTGCGTGTAGGAAAGCACATCTCACCTGCACTCACGCTCAGCACTGGCGCCCCCCCAGGGTTGTGTCCTGAGCCCCCTGCTGTACTCACTGTACACATATGACTGTACGGCCACTTCCAGCTCCACCACCATTGTCAAGTTTGCCGACGACACTGTCGTGGTGGGCCTGATCTCAAACAATGATGAAAGGGCCTACCTAGAGGAGATTAAACACCTGGAGGACTGGTGCCAGGACAACAATCTCCTCATTAACATCAGCAAGACAAAGGAGCTGATAGTGGACTGCAGCATAAAGCAGGTGAGGAACTATCACCCCATTATGATCAGTGGCACCGCAGTGGAAAGTGTAGACAATTTCAGGTACCTTGGTGTTCACATCTCTGAGAACCTGTCATGGTCTTATCACACCACTGCACTGGCAAAGAAGGCCCGGCAGCGTCTTTACCACCTTAGACGCTTAAAGGACTTCAAACTACCATCCAAGGTGCTTCATAACTTTTACTTGAATCGATCATAACGGGAAACATCACAACCTGGTTTGGAAACAGCACCAAGCAGGATAGGCAAGCTCTACAAAGGGTGGTGCGTTCAGCTGAGCGCATAATCCGGACTGAACTTCCTGACCTGCAGTCCATATACAGGAAACCGTGCTGGACAAGGGCCAGGAGGATAGTAAAGGACTCCACTCATCCATGTAACGGACTGTTCTCCTTGTTACCATCTGGGAAGCGGTTTCGTACTCTCAAAGCCAAAACGGAGAGGGTGAGAAAAAGCTTTTTCCCACAAGCTACTCGAGCTCTCAACGGAAATAGCATTTTGGACTGATCTACAGCAAAGTCCTATTTATATGTACATGTATGTGTATATATGTGAACATTGGTATGTATATATAATTATATGCGTGCACACTGTCATATGTATATGTATGTATATGTATGGATGGGGTTTACATTATGACATCTACCACCTATGTAGCATCATGTTGCATCATATTTTGTCACCTTACACACTGGTTAACTTTGTATGCCATTTTAAATTATAATGGTAATTCTACAATGTTTACTTCACTTTAACTAGTTCTTTTAGTTATTTTATATACATTGTTAATTTTTCTTATATTTCTTATATCTCTTTTTTCTATTGTAAATACATTCTTTTTGTTTTTACAAATTTTTACCTATTTAGTATTTAGTTAACTGGAGTGACGGATCAGTCACAATAAGTATTTCACTACAAGTTGTACTGTGCATGACCATGTATGTGACAAATAAACCTTAACTTGAACTTGAACGCTACTCTCCTGGCTCATTTTCGCCAATGTGATCGTTTTACATGTCACTGTTATTTCCTGCAAAATCCTGATGTGTCATGAATAGAAAAAAATGTTTTAAAGAGTAATGCTCATTTTCTTTTTCCCCCCAGTACTGTCCGCACTTGGGACATGAAGAATGAGAAGAACCACAAGTCTGTGTTCAAACCTCGCTCCCAGCAGGGGAAGAAGGTCGTCCCCACCTGCTGCACCTACAGCCGCGACGGAAAGCTCATCGCAGCAGGTTGCCAAGACGGATCCATCCAGATCTGGGACAGAAATATGAGCGTGAGTGTTGACCGCCACCGACGCGTCGAAGATTGCATGAGTTATGGTGAGCGGCTTCGGTATAGCTGTGAGTGCAGAGTCGTGAAAGTCGGGGTCATCCAGTCATGTCCCGAAGAGATCAGAGGTTAACTAAACACTAGCTATAAATAATTCAGACTAGATACCTTGAACACAACAACTGAGATGGACTCAGTTTAACTCTTAAATTGCATGGCATCAAAGTACAAAAGTGTTTTTTACACATGTATTTTTCAAAATAATTTTGTGTTGTTTTTTATCAGTGTTAGCAACTCGGTCAACAGTTGCCCTTTTTGCCTGTAACTGGAAAACGTACTTCAACATTTAATTTCAATTTTAAACTTTTGGAAGTTGAAAAGTTTTGTATAATATGTACTTTTTGTTTTTTTAGCTATAACTTTAGGGAACGCTGATAAATAAAATAAAAAATCTGTTGTACAGGTTTTAAATCCATCCAAATATTAATATTTAAAAAAAGAGTTCACATATTGTGCTATTCTTGTGTTGCCCTTACGCACAGTTGTTTCCAAATTACTACATTTACATCAATTACCAGACAGTTTATCCAAACCGACTTACAAAACTACAACCTAGTTTACAAACTATAAGTTACCTGCAGTATCCTGGAAGAGAATTTAACATTACCTACAATTTATCCAAACAACTATTATCCAAGGTTGTTTAAAGTGTTGTACAAGCTGGTGACTGTATGACAGGAAGGATCTATAGTAGTCTGTGTTACAGCAAATCTGAAGAAGCCTCAGACTGAAGATGTAAGTATTGTATGACAGCATCATTAGGAGGATGCTCAGGATTGCCCATAGCTGCATAAATGAAACACACAACAGGCCAACCACCATTCAGGCCTTCTTTATCTAATCAAAGTACCAATCATTACCAGCAAATCAAACTTATGCACCAAGTGGCAGACATTATTCAGCAAAACGGTACGATTTTGGAAAACCAACCACAGTAAGTACAAATTTTATACTCTAGGAATATTTAGTTAAGCAAAAATACTCAAAACTCCAATAATAAATGCGCCGGGTATTGCATGGTTTGTTTTACCTTTGACTGAATAGTTCCCTAATTAGAAATTTAATTTAGTGCAAGATTTTTTTTAATTTGTATTTCTTTGGGTTTGGCTTTCTGTTTAACTCTGTAGTTGATGCTTAAGTATTTTCATTAACGTTTTCCAACCCATAATTACGATATCATATTTTCAAATTTCCCGTCAACTTTTAACATGTTTTAATACTAACACATGGCGGGTTTTGTTTTTGAAGTAAGTTTTGTTAATATTTTAAGTTGGTCTTCAGCAATTTTGCACAGAGTACTAAAATATAGGAACATAAGTAGTTATTTTATGTTTAAATATTTTTTTTACAGATGTCTTCCGTCAAATTGGAAATCACATATCTACTAAGAGTCCGTAAAACTGCTAAAAGAAAAGTAAAGAAGCTTTTTTTTAAAAGGTAGGCCCTCCTCTGGCAGTCCAGAGTTAAAATGAAATTGTTTTTTTGAGGGTACTTGTTTATACCCTCAGAAAACCTGAGTACCGTTCATCCTTTTGGAAGAACTTGATGAGGTTTTTATGAAGGTTAAACATACATTTTGTTTTCCAAGTTTATGCACTTGCCGAAAGCCCAACGCTGCCACACTACTTTGCAGGAGTCAAAATAGCCGGTTGCGTAACTGTAACAATTGCCTTGTCATGACTGACTTGACTTGCGTAAAAGCTGCTGGGAGGCCTGATCTCAATTTCCCACCAGTACATTTTCCATAATTAGTTAATAAGACAAATTATCTGATCAAAGGATGCATTACTTTGGTCAAGATTTACATTCCTTAGCAAGGAGTTGATTTTGGCTTCCACGAAGCTTAGCACTCATTTGTTTGGCCGTTTTTATTCTAGTTGTTTTAGATCTTCACTGTGGATGAGAATGAACTCTATTTTAGGCTGTAGATCAACATGACCGTTCCATATTAGACTCTGGTTCGTGTTTGGGTAACCAAGCAATACTTCAACATGCCGTTTCCTGTTGGTCGTAGAGTTTTTGCTTTGTTTTTTGACTCATTACATTCAAATTCATCACAAAAAAAAAAGAAAACAGACTCCCTTGAGCAGATGATTAGCGTATCTCGTAACTAATGCTCATAATTAGTGTCACAGTATGGGATTATGTTCATCTGTAAAAGGATTATATTCGCTTCAATAAAAAATACACTAAAGATTCCATTTTATTTTAGAATAAGAACAGTAATCACATACTGAACTTAATAAAGTTATGTTTGATTGTAGCAACTTGGTGTACAGGCAACTTTTTTACCTACGTCTGACACTGCAAAACCTACTTCATCATTTTTAATCAACTGTTTTGTACTATATAGATATATTTTTTTAGCTGTGAATGAAGGGAACTCTGAGATTTTCTAATAAAATGTTTAATCTCTAGCATAACGACACAAGGACTAAACAAACCATCACCTCTACAATTACTGCTATGGTGTTGTGAATATTTTATGTATTGTTCATAAAAACAGAAACATGCCCTACTTATACCTCCTCTTCCTATTTTCTTTTCTTCTTTCCCAATTTGTTTTTGCGTTTAACATTACTAATAGCCACTGTGGCGGCGCTAAAGAAAGACATTTGGCTCAGTATCTGCATTTGTTTTGGCTTGTACCTGCATCTTTTTTACATTGTCTCACTTGTCAAACCCAACATCAATTGTGAACAAAGCTGAATGGTTGTGTTAAACCTGCAAGGGCTGAGATAGTAACAATCAAGTTGTGGTAAGTGAGTTCGAATGGCTTGATTGGACTTATCCAGATTAATTCAGATGGAGGGTGGGCAACATAATAATTGCTTGAACAGCAAGCTTCATAATCAGAAGACACAGAGTCGGTGTAGCTTCACTCTTTTCTTTTTCTTTAACCTCCACTCTTTCCTGGTAACAGCTTCTCGGTGTTATATAGATTCCCACTTCTTCCCCAGCCACCCATCATTCCTACTCTGTGCTGCACAAAGCAGCGTGCCTCAAGTTATTGGGTTAAAGCTCTCAGAATTTATTACCCCCCTTTTCCAGGCTAAATATTTACTCAGTGTCCCATAGCAGCTTACAATAGTCATCTCTCTCCTGACCACTGGAGCCTGTCCTGTTTGAATGGCTCAAGAATTTTTGCGCGTTGCCCTCTGCCCTAATCAGCAACCTGTGCTGCTGACTCAACTTTAGCCGAAACCCTAAAAAGGAGTTGACCTTCCATTGCTTTTATTGCTGCTCCCTCCTCCGCTTAAATGAGGCCTATCTCCTGTTATATTGCTACTATTACTCATGCACACAATATGCAGCCAGGTATGTCATGATCAATTACATACATGACCTTGATCTGCGGCTCAGCCTGAGGAGAAGCTATTGGGGATGACACATTGTGTTCTTAAAGCATGGCATGAGCTGATTGATCCAGCGATGGAAGTCAAACAGGTCTCTTCTAGTGGACAGCCACGGGGAGGGATTGCATGTTCATCCCCCCTGACCACAATTACGAGACCACATTGAGGTTGCCAGGTTTCTGAGCACTCTGCGAGACTTGTCCCCCGTCCAAAAACATTACCACAGCGAGTTCAGGAATGCTATGATGTCAGCGGTGAACTTTCATGTTTGCAGACATCAAAGTGGGACCACAAACGGGATGGTTGTAATACATCGGTCAGTGCAAGTGTTTTCTTAATTTGCAGTGGCTGACTTACCACTGGAAGTCTGCATAAGGCAGATTTCTCCATTACAATCAACAATTTATCACATTTCCTTCATACCTTTTCAGAACGGCAAGATTGACTAAAAAACATTGAACGGTAGCGTTTAAAAAAAAGAAAAATCTAATTGCTTGCATAATTTTTTTTATCTGCATGCTCTACAAATCATGAAACTTCTCTATGCTGAAGATGAATTCAGTGTTGCCTTATAAAACAATCACTACTTTCTAGAATTCAACCTGAATTTATGCTATTTTATTTCCAAATCAGGTTGTGACTTTGGCTTCATGCTGTTTGTAAAAAAATAATGACGGTAATAAATATATTTTTATATATATATATATATATATATATATATATATATATATATATATATATATATATATATTGCTCATTTCTAGTCAGAAATTAGACAGAAATGTTCATTTGTTTAAAAAATAGAAAAAAATATTTGCCCCTTCCTATTGTATATAAAAAAGTTTTTAGTAATTAAGCCAGATTTTTTCATGTTCATTTTTTAAAATTAATCTTTGGCGATGAGCTCAAAGTCTTTGAGGTTAGAAGGTCCTCATGCCATCATCCTAATCTTTAGGGCCTTCCACAGATTGCCTATCAGACTGAAGTTTGAACTTTGGCTGGATCAAACTTTAACAAATTTTAACTGAGAAGAATTATTTTGGTCAAAATAAAAGTTGTTTTAATATCAACATCTTGTATAAACAGTTAATAGTTTGGGGCTAACTGTGTTTACATTAAGAGTTCCCACAAACACAAAAGGTAAAAGTTTTAAACTCCATCATCAAATCAACTGATTAAAATATACATTATTTCAAAAATGTGCTTTTTTTTTTTTGGGACATTGAAGAATGAAAGAAAGTTCCAGGAATTAAAAGCAAATACATTTTCTCCACACTAAATTGTTTCTGAACTCTCTTAAATTTTTTTTTAGAAATTTTGGTCTTTTCTTACATCAATCTAAGCATCTAAGTTCAATTGATGACTGATTGACTTTTGATGAACTGAAATCACTTTGCGTTAAAACATACCTGGAGAACCTGGTTTGGTGAATACTGAAACCATAAAGTTTCAAAATTACCTCCAAACTGATTGTTTTTAAGCCATCCGATTCCCACCGGCGACAGTAAACTAAACCCAAGGCCCGCTGTTAACTACAGATGAAATATTCAAGAGAAATTCTGTGTCCCCTTGTTTGTCCCAAAATGCTACCTTAAAAATCGAAATATTTTGCTATAAAAGAGACGTTTGTTGTAGAAAAACTTGCTTAGAAACATTAGACACCATTACTTTACTTGTAAAAAATGTTATTGTCATTCCTCTATTCAACACGTGCAGTCATTTATTAGCATTAGAGTAGAAGATTTGAACCTCTAGACTATTCTTCATCCATTTCCTGCATCGGTGAGACGCGGCAGAGTAACGTTCCAGTAACAGAGCAAACGTTTTAGATTATCTGGCCTCCCATTCCAGTGTGATTACCCAACACACACACATACACACAGCCTCACCGTCACAACTCGCTGATTTCCTTGAAAGATCATAACAGCTGTTGAGGACTGCGGGTGCGGCGGCCTGATCCCCACACAGTAACAAAGTCAGACTGAGATGTAAACTAACTGCGCTGAGGCTATCGAACTTTTCGGTTGTAAAAACATGGGGGGGATTTAGAGCTATGTGGTTTGGACCAGTTGGTGCTTTGGGAGATTCTTATCACGGCCCAATGCTTAACTCTTGTCAGATGTTTATCAACTCCTGTGGCAGAAATGTTGAGCTCTTGATTAAAGTTTGGTGCAAACATTTGCAAGAAGGTAAAAGTGTTCGCACCCCATTACCCTTTTCACATTTAACCCTTTTAACCAACATAAAGTAGTCAGAGTGGAAGTACATTAATCATGCTTTGCTTAAATGTAAACCTTCATCTCAGTTGCAAGTCTAACCTGGGAATCCAACTTTCTATTATCTATGCATAGTTTTTCATAATCTGTTGTGGAAAGCAACCCCACAGCATGATACTGCCATTACGTTTTCCACCAAATTCACATTTATAAAGTACTATGTTAATCGCTATAAATCTTAATACTATGCTTTGAAGTTTGTAGATGTAACTTGATGGAAACGATTAAGGGGCGTGAATAGTTTTCATGGCACTATGTGCATGTGTGCTGAGAATGATCTTCTGCATAACGTACAAACACAGGATTTACCAACATTTGATTATATTTTGCAAACATGTTACATGAGTAAGAAGGGGAGAACATGATTGTCCAAACTTTCCTTTTTATCTGACGCTGAAAACTGTGGTTTAGTTAGAGAAGGTTAATTCAGACAGAAAAATTATAAACATTTAGACGGTTGTTTTTGGTGTCCCGTAAAGTACATCTAATCACTCTTGCCTCACAGGCTATGTTTTTGGTATCATTCCAGAGATGCAATCCTTTCTCTAGTTTTACTACAAGCCAAAGAAGGCAAACCAAACCTGCTTCATTGACCCATTTCCATTGCAAAAGCATGTGCAGCAACATTTCTAATCGACTTATCAGCAATACGGTTCCCGTTTGCGCACATTCGCTAAAATACAGTCGGTATTAGGATTGGATTGGGGCCATCCCAGCCACAAGTATTATCATTAACATTTCACCTTTGCTGCTTCTTATGAAGTCTAAATTGTTCCATGTTGGATTAACTAAGTTAATTTTAGTTCAGCAAGAAAAGAAAATGAGATATTTAAAGACTGCAAAAGAAAAGAAAAGCACACGTAATCTTTGAGTAAAACTGTGACGGGGAGCAGAAAATGAATCCCGGGGGAGACTCGAGCCTAAAAAAGTGCAATCCATGTTATCTCCAGTCCTAGGTAACGCCGTTATCTGTCTCAAGCAAGTTAATAACTTCCCTTCACTTACTCTGGAGGTGAAGTTGGGCCTCCTTTCTTCGTGTTATCACGAGGGCACATCACTCATTCGGCTCATGCTCTGCTCCTTCCAGCAAGTTTGTTTCTGCGTTTTGCTTCCTTATCTGCTCCCCACACTGTGTGCTCACTTCAAATTCCTTATCCGCTGCTTTTTTGGTCAAAAGCCTGCAGTGCTGCAATTCTCTTTTCACTGATTTATTTGCGTTCCTCTTAGAATTAATGACAATATGGCCGTATAAACCCAAGGTTATGTTTGTTCGAGCGTTAGAAAAGCCCCGTTCCCGGGCTTATTGCTTCACCGTCGTCTACTAATGATAGATTCTCTGGAATCTGGTTGTTTTCAGGCCAGGTAAAGCGAAGGAACTGGGCAGTGATTATTGGAGGTAGCAGAAAAGGCAAAGCCACAGTGGAGAGAGATAAGAGATTAGAGATAAACTCTGCAGCAGACTAGTTTGTAAAAAGCACTAAAAATGCCACTCGCTTTATCTGCAGAACATCAGATGTATCAGACGTCTGTAAAGAGCAATTTAAAGACTTTAGAGACGTCCTCACCATGTAACCGCCCGGCATGCTTGGAAATGTTTCCCTGCTTGAGCACACCTGACCTAAATGATTGATGGCACACAGAGGAGATAATCCAGTATCTGGAATCAGTGGAGTGTAAAATCTAAAGAACAGAGAAAAGGATTGAGACCCACTGCTATAGTTAATAAGAACGAAAACTGTTCACCTTTAAGTTGGCGGGTAATTTTAGGGGTTTTCTGATGCTACTTGTTAACTCCTGATACCGATATTTCCGTCTTCGGTACTGCCCGACCCTGATATTAGCCCGATACGAAATCAGCATTAATCATACAGACTTTTATTGCTTTTGTATTGTGAAATATTAGAAAGATTTAGATTGATACATTTATATTACTCAAGAAGGGAACAGTAGACTTGAGAAAAGTTTACTCATTGCTATTAACAAATGGGTTACAAAAATTTCTACCTTAAACCTAAAAAAATTTCTACATCTTAGGAAGCTCAAAATGTTTATATCTTATAGTAGTGTATATTTTTTGTTAGTTTAAGGCTGAAATATCAGGAGCTAATTTTAATAACTTTATTGTATATGTATGTAGTTTAATTGTATATGTACTTTCTCCTTATTAGAGCTTTATTTAATTCAGTATCTTAATTTTTTTATGGTGGTGTTTGACTTGGACGGTCATTTATATGAATAATTGGTTGTATTAAACCTTCCCCATTTCTGTGTGAAACTTTTATATGGCAAGTTATGTTAAATCCTCTCCTAGCGTATTGCAGGTAACTGAGGAAATTGCGTCGTAGTTCAATGTTGAACAATCTTTGTGTACGTCATTTACCTTCACTTACTTTATTTTATTTTAAAAGCTGTTGTAGCGGTCACCTGGGCTAATAACGCATACATCGGGCGTCGATTTTTGCTGATATCAGACCAATATCAGTATCTAAGCAGGACACACTTTTATAATTTTAAAAGAAAAAAAGGAGGAATGATTTGATTGAAACTTTGATTATTTTTATTTACAGCAGGTTAGGTTTTTGAAGTTTGTTTCTGATTCAAAGCAGTTATTATTATTATTGTTTAATCAATATATACCTGAAATTTGGTCATTTTTATGATTGTTCACATCTATGTTTCTTAAAAAGAATGGAAATTAACCAATGGAACGGATGTACCCAGGTTTATTTAAACTTAA
>JAVLVB010000002.1:8068587-8105443 GCA_032876305.1 Orestias chungarensis
ATATATATATATATATATATATATATATATATATATATATATATATATATATATATATATATATATATATATATATATATATAAAAACATGAATGCAAAGAAGTAATTAACATATTGTCTGAAAAAACATTAATTGTTAATTGTTTAAATTACACTTGTCAGAAAACTTCAAGTTCTTTTTCTGACACATGATCCTCTTGGTTATTTAAATTTTACAATGTTGGTTGACACGCATGTCAAAACATTAGTAAAACTTTTTCAAAAACTTGCTTATTAAACACAAACAAAAAACCCTATTGTGACCATGCTTGTGGTTGGAGTTAAATAGTTACTGGTCGATATTGTTGTGTAAAAAAATTATAATTACATTTTATTTATAAAAAAACATATTCCAATGAAACTTGTTGGGCTGTAACCTTGGGGATTGCCAAGGTAAATGTCAGTGATCTTGACACAGTGTGTTAACCTGCTTGTGTTTCATAGGTTGTGGTTGGGCTTCCTGGACGTAAAGTTTGGTGTTCATGACTCTAACAAAAACCACATGTTGTCGTGAAGATGCAAAGAGTGACAGACTTAAACATCTTCTGTTAAATCGGAGGGCAGGCTGTTTCTCATAACAAGATTGTAAATACGGTTTTCTTTTTACATACAATTAGAATGGAGTCTGAAACTTTACTACTGACCTATTTAAAAAAAGGGAAAAAACGGGGGAATACTTGATCTGAATAACCGTTTTCTTCCTTTTACCATAGGTTCACACAAAGTTCCACTGTCGACAAGCCCACACCCCAGGATCAGACACCTCCAGTCTCTGCTTTTCGTACGATGGCGTTACTCTTGCTTCACGCGGAGGTATGGAAGAGACCCGAGCCCACAGCCAGCTGTGGCACATGTTGAAGCTTAGCTCACTGGCATCAGAACATATTACTTTTATGTGCGACGTCAAGTTAGTAAAAAAAAATTAGGGTTTTTAGGCAGATTAGGCTCTTTTCCCCTCCTTAGCAGGCAAATAAACTTGGATCTACCCCTAACAAAACACGGAAAGACTTAGCTTCTTGGTTTATAATCTCGTTAAAAGGTTGCTAAAACAAATATAAACAAAAATAATTCTGAGAACGAAGGAGTCCTTGTTTTAGCCTGATTATGTCATGTAAAGGAGAACTATATCTTTTTTAAATCGGTATAACTCCCAACAATAATGTAAATTTTGTCCTCTTAATCTTTTTGTTTTTTAGGCGACGACACGTTAAAGATCTGGGATATACGCAACTTCAGGAAGTCTGTAAATGAAGCTAACAGGCTGACGAACAACTTCTCCATGTGAGTCTCATCAGCTTTTATAGGCTGCTTGTTTTCAGTTCTTGGTACGAGTGCGTCGTGTATAGATTGTAAATATTTGTGTGCGTAACTTTCCCTCCCAGGACCGAGTGCTGCTTTAGCCCCGATGACAGGCTTGTTGTGACAGGGACCTCCATGAAGAGGGAGGAGGGAAATGGGAAACTGGTTTTCTTCGACAGAGCTTCTTTTCAGAAAGTCTACGAGATAGACGTCACCAATGCCGTAAGTTCTGCCACAACCGATATACACATTAGAGTTTTTAAAATGCGGCCATCATTCAAGACTTTTAATTATAAGATAAGTTAAAAATCATAATAGTTATTGGGTGCATATGTGGCTGATTTTTTTTGTTTCATAGAAGTAAAAAAACTTTTCTGAATCGTATTTAAAAAAGGATCTCTCATGTTAACATAAGCTAAAGACATTTATTTGTAAAGGGTACATTTTTACTTACAATCTTATACATTATATAAGAGTAGCAGTACTTCAAACATTTTACTGAGGGAAAATTAAAAATTATGGTGATGTAAAATTAGTTACTCAAGTAAAGGTAGTTACTACCCACGTCAAAAAAAGACAGACTGAAACTGCAGGAAGTGCAAGGGCAGGCAGAAAGACTGGACTTCCTCAGAGGAATCCTCCTTCATATTATTGGTCGTGATACTGGATAAACACTTTTGTGTTAAAAAAAAACAGTTTTAAGTAGTGCATTTTGCAAACTGTGAATCTTCCTGATAAGCTCCACATGTGAGCCGGCTTCACCTAAAATGGGTCGATGCAGTCATAACACGGCAATGATCTCTATAGAGTCCAGCACTGTGGAGCTCCGTGTTCAAGCGCCAAAGTGACGAGTGAGTGAGTCAAAGATAATCTTATTCAAACTTTGAAAAACGTATGAAAACCCACTACAGACATAGTGGCTCTGTTGCTAGTTTGTATGGAGTTAATTTTTCATTGACTTTAAGGTTTTTATGTATTTAAAAGACTGTCATACCGTTCATATAAATGAGCTAACTATCTAGGTCAAGAGTGCCCAACCAGTCGATCACAGTCTACTGGTAGATCGTGGACTGATCCCAAGTCGACCCGGAGGCATGACATGACAGGAAGTCAGTGTTGCCAACTTAGGGTGTATATTTAGCTAGTATTCAGACCCTCTAAAATAAACAAAAAAAAAACAAACTAAAAATTACAAAAGAAAAAACGAAAAGAAAAAATCATTTTAAATTTTTTTCGGGCCAGTCACGCCCCCGTGACCTTATACCAGCAGCTGCGCCAGGTGTTCCGCGTGGACGTGTTCGCCGTGGCCGGGCGGCCGCTGCGCCCCGGGGGCGGCGGGTAGGGTGTGTGTAGCATGTATACATATGTAAATTGTTCTAGTATAGAAATAGTATAGTAGTCGTAGTAAATAGTAGAAGTGGTTCTTTATTTTAAAGCTTGTTGTGCATTTTCCTTTTTTGTTTGTTTTGCATTTTACATATTTTACAATAAATTGTTTGGTCACTTATTTTTGCACAAATCGAGTTATTTTGTCATGTAATCTGATTTGATTAAGTGAATTATCAGTGAAGTAATCCGTAATGGGTTTGGTACGAAAAGCTAGCCTCCTCCGCCCTAGGAAGTGATTTCCTTTTTTCTACAGAGATCTACCTGTTTTTTTTATCTGGTTTATTTTTCTGTGGTTCATATTAAGGGTCAGTTATGGCTATTGCTCATCATGCAGATTGGTGTGTCTGTGTGTGTTTGAGAGACGGCGTGTTTGTGATGTGATGTCTAATTGTTGTATGACAACAACAAAACGTGTTGTGAGGGTTTTTACTTCAGGCTGGAAACGTTCTGTGTGGGTTTGCGATGTTGACACTGGACTGGTAGATCTCAGGAGGTTGGCTACTTGAAAAGTAGATCTTGGGACAAAAAAGGTTAGGCACCCCTGATCTAGGTGAACAGACTTTTGTTAATCTCTCTATAAAAATGCAGGTTTATAGTTTTCCAGTGAACGGAATCTCACCTGATTACTGAGCCTTCTTCCGCAGCACAACCTTAAGGATTTCTGGTATTTATTTATTTTTGCTAAAAAGGTCCAAAAGCAGAGCCCTGAATTCAAGTCCACATTTATAGATTGTTTAGCTCAAAGTGCTTGATTGTTTGTCCTTTATCTTGGCAGGACCGTCAGGTACTTAATTAAAGCTCCACATATGTGTTGTAGGTTTGTTAGTAGGAGAAAAAAGCAGGATTTACAAATTACCCTTAAGGAAATATTTACTACTACATCTCCTAGATTTCTCATTTCAATCTTAAATGTTAATTTTACAATGTTAGGGTATATCATACTTAGATTATGTAAAGTTATCCTTCTTTTCTTAGAAAGATCAGAGATTATTCAAGTTTATTTTTGTAAATATGTTTTTGGCAGAAATGTACTTCTCTATTTGTCTTATATTTTAATCTTTACTAGATTTAATAGCCCGTTTAGATTTTCCTCTTTCGGTCTTGCTTTGAGTTGAAGAAGGTAAACATCTCTCCTTATAAAACTACATGTCTGAAACTGGTTGTATTTTGCTAACTAATTGAATTTTTCTCCATTTTCATGTGAAAAACAAATCTTGCAGAATTTGGAGAACGTGTCTTTTCAAATGCCTAGAGGCAAACTGGATAAAATGGTGGAATGGGATTGTTTCTTTATTTTACTACCACAAGCTACTGGCAGGGCAGTTGTGAAGCTCATAAATGTGCTGACTTGTACTAAAAATTACATTATCTACGGGTAATCATCCTCATGTTCCAGTCATGGTAGCAAATGCCGCGCTTTAAACTAATCCCGCTTTCTGAGAAATGCTTTTCATGGAGTCAGCCAGTCGTAGGTGTTAAACTTCAGTGCAGAGCTGCCGCCTACTATAGAAAACATGTGTCCTGTTGCATCCTGCTTATAATCTATCCATAGCCATAACATGAAGGTCTGACAGAGGTTAATGTCTTCAACAGTAACTCAGCCTCCCTGGCTGAGGGAGGAAATCTAACCTTCAAAACATCTAATTAAACATATTTTTGGTGTTTTTCTGACTTTTTTTAATGCTAATTTAACTAAACAAACAAATACAAAGCCACACATATGATGCAAAACCTTTATCACTCAGCAGTGAAATGATTGAAAATTATCAAAGGCAAATGTAAGCTTTTATGTCTGCTTATACTTCACTACAAGAGTAGCATAATTCTGTCAGTGCATCTATGTAATGATGCAAGACTGAATGTTATGTCTTCTGATTACGACTAGTGCTAAAAATAGCTTTACACATCAACACAGACTCTAAGAAGTGCTTTTGCTGAGGCAATAAGCTGTCTTACAATCATTTGTTCCAGCATCGTTTCTGTGACTTCGTCACATCGTTTCCAAAAACGAAGCTCAGTTTTTTTTGGCTGTCATTTCGACGATCTCGGCTCTGTATGAAGTCAAAGCTCCGGTCCGTTCAGAAAAGATGTGCACAGCATTTTTGGTTGCTTTAAAAAAATTTTTTTAAATTGTATTTGTTTGACATCAACCCACAAATTTCATTGGAAATATGGGCGCCAAGAAGTTACTGTTGTTGATTTCTCTTCTTGACAGTCTGTTTGAACCCAGATTCAGTGTAGGAAGCCCCAGACAAAGGACACACTTTGAGTCAAAGAGTGTATTTAGCACGCCACAACCCTGCACCCTTTGCATCACTCTGCGGCCGTTTGTCTGCTGTTTTACTCTGCGGAGGGGAGGGCAAACATTTGGAAGTGATTTTTCCATTGCCCTTTCACTTGTTCCACCGTCTGGCTGTGTAAGAAACTCTCTGAGCTTGAGCTCGGTCTCTCTTGAAGGTCGGCTAAAAACCTTCTCGTCTTCTTTTGAACATCTGTGTTGTTACAAACTCCTGCAGCCTCTACACAAAATTTACCTCGCTGAGCAATCAATGGAGGATAAACAGGATTTTTGCGTCGTCTTAAAAAATCTTAATCATCCAAATGTCGAGCCTTAGGAAGTTTTCAGTCCTATTCAAATAAATCTATTGAAACAAACTAAAGTGTTTGTTACTGTGAACATACATATTTTTCTCTTCTGTGTGCTGCTTTAATTGTGCATGCATGCATGTTTAATAAAAAAACACTTTTTCGCAAAAACTCTTCCAAATACGTACAAACCTTAAAGTCAATGAAATATTAAATCTATTTAAATTAGAAACCGTATTTATTGAGCAGCCCTGTTTAACCGTGTTAGTTCTTGTTTGCACAATTACTTTTCAAAGGAGAGGAGTTTATCAAAGGGAACTAATACATCTCTGAGCATTAAAATAGTGTAAGGCAGACTGAACGGCTCAGCTCACTTTTTCTGTGGTGTTGCAAGATGTACGCGAATCACAGTCTCTGCCTTCTTGGACAGTAGCTCTCGCAGCGGGGAGCTTTAGTTGTAAACATTAGGTTTTTCCTTCCCCCTGCAGCTTTAGATTGGCTTCCCAAACTGCAATGAGCGGCGATTACAGCACACAGTCGTGTCCATTACCGTCGCCTAGTTTTCTGTCATAGTTAGCTTATATGCCACTTGCTCGTCCATATTCAGTCCTTCGGTATTTTAATCATGTGGGACGACGTATAAATCCGAATCTTACTGATGGAGACCCGCCAGATTGAAGCTTCTGCTTCCATGATGCAACTCTGCGGGCACAAAGTGTAAACAGGGACTCCTGCAATATAAACCTGCTACTCTTGAGATTCTGCAATGAGCTCCAACAATTAGGCTAGACCAAGCATAGCGTGCCGGCTGTTTTTCGCATGTGTGTGTGTTAGTGTGTGAGTATACAGTTGTGGTGTGTCGCTCTCAGCTGGGCTGTTGCAGCACTCTCTCTATGAAACCTGTTCCAGTGTTGACAGAGTGATTTTCTTTGGGCCTGTGGAGGTCGTTAGGTGAACTCAAATGGACAGAGTTTACGGTACCTGGTTGGATTTACGATGACTACAGGCCGATCTAACCTGGATGCTTTGATGGGATCGCTGGAGTAAAACCAGAGCTAGGACTTTGTTCTCCACTGTTGCTTGAATGAGACGACTGTCAACGTTAGTGTAGCGTTCTTGACAGCCGAATTTATGACCTATTACACATTTTCAGGGGAGCATATCCTGAATGTCCGGCTTTCCGCTCATGATGCTGACTTGGATGCTATTGCATGTTCTCATATGTGTCTATCTGAGCATCAATTCAGCAGAATTTTATTAAGAATTACAATGTACACCCCTTAAACTTTTCCACATGGTATGTTACAACATAAAACTTTAGGGTCTTTTTTTATGCTTAGATCATTCAGGGGAGGACAAGTTAAATGTATTTTTTAAAATATCTGAAAAGTGTGGCAAGTAACCAACTCCTTTTGAAATGTCTAAATTAGTAAACACCTGTGCAGGTGCAGACTGTTTGGAGTATTTCTGTCTGTGGGTTTAGAGTTGCTGGAAGTTTAAACCTTCAACAAAGTTTAAATTTTTTTCCAGCCTTTAATTGGTTTCTGGGATTGCCCTTAATTTTCTGCATCCATCTCTTCCAATCGTTATGAAAATGTAAACCATCCCCAACAGCATGATCCTCCTACCACCATGTTTCCATGCGTAAAGGGTGATGTCCACTCTCATTTTTCCTCACAGCAGCTTCCATGTTGGCTAAAAAAGGATAGATTTAATATTTGTTGGTTCTCCTATATGGCTTTTATCAAACTTTCAATTTTACTTCCTTTTGGTTTTTTTATTTTAATTAAAATTCATGTTGCTACCTTCCATAATTGGAGGCTAAACCAAATGAAATTAACTCTTTTAGATTTTTATTTTTAATAAACTTTGAGTTTTTTATTTATGTATTTACTTACTTACTTCGCAAGTTTGGTCTACTTCTAGTTCCATTAATCCCAATGAAATGTACTTAAATAAAGGATATTTATAGGCGGGGTGAGCATACATTTTATAGACTGTCTGTTTTTTACTGAAAACATTAGGCTCATCGTTTAAAAGCCTTTTCTGGATCGTTCTCTCGGCTACAGTTGGCTGATCTGGCTCAGCAGATTAACCTTCATCTGGCTGTGGAGCTAGAGGGTGCTGTGACCTGCTGACCCGATGGTGTTGATATAAAGTGATCAACCATTGGATTATGGCCACTTCTCGACAAATTGAGAGAGCTCCGATTTGTCGGTTCAAGACAAAAAGTCCATTTGCTGGAGGTTTAAACTGTGTACAGTGTAATGAGATCTCTGTGGGTTGGACAAGCTTCCCACCATGATCAGACCATATTATTCATTGGTTGATGTCCAACTTTGAGTCAATTGAACCTTTTCTTTTGTTCTTTGAAATCAATCATTGTATTTTTTAGATTTCCCTTTAGCTTTTTTTGTCAACCTGCTGTTGAGGTACATTGTGGCTTCCATTTAAATTACCGAATTGATCCGTAAAACAATTATTTTAACTAGATTACCAGAGATCTGCTCAACATAAGACTTAAATGTTATTTTATTTATAAAGCGTTTAAATTAGTTTTTTAAAGCCCCTAAATCGATGCAAAATGGGACTTGTACTTTCTTTTTTTAAGGACTGTATTCATGCAATATAAATAATTTATTACTATGCAGGTTTTTACTTCCACCAAATAAAAAATGATAAAAATCATTAATTTAATGTTTACACGTTCAAATGTGCGTGCAGGATTTTTTTTTTCATACACTGTCGAGGCTCGCTCCTCTCGTATCCCAGTGGGAAGCTGAACAGCTGGACGTTAAGCAGCTTTTACTGTATGCATGGTCTTACCCAGCCCCCCATCCCACAAAACTGCATTAGACGCCCCCCAATCAAAGCTCCGCAACACTGAGTGTGAAGGGGAAAAATGGGGCGCTACTGGAGGAGTTTTTTAGTTGCGGTGCAGCACAAATATCAGAATAAGCTGAAGATCTTCATCAGTGTCTGATAGTTGTGCTTACATTTCTCCATCTCCTTGCTTTTCTCTTATGCACACACACAGATAGTTGCACAAACCCCTGTCTGGATAAATGTGGTTGCATTCGCCTGTTGGCACCAGGCCATCTGTCACACAGTGACTGAGAAATCCAGCCCTCATCCCACCAACCAAATATAGTCAGCTAGAGCAGCAGAGCACTGAGACCTCTCCTCACTGTACCTACACATCCGACCAGGGTCACACATTATTCTCATCCATTCTGATTTTACAAATAAATACAATATGATCATTATCTTCTGTTAGTTTAACAGCGTTTCATGTTTGACTCGGAAACCAGAAGAGCTTCCTAAACGTTATTAAAATACCACATTTCTATAGTTTTATGTGTGTCTGTGTTTGTTTCAGAGTGTCGTTCGCTGCCTGTGGCATCCCAAACTGAACCAGATTATGGTGGGTACTGGGAATGGACTGGCAAAGGTGTACTACGACCCAGTTAAAAGTCACAGGTAGGTTCTTTCAAAAATGTAAGTCCTAAATCAGTGTCCTGCCCAGAAAGATGTGTGTGTGAGTCTGTGTTTTCTTATCTATCGTGCCTATTACCACGATTGATAGATAGCATCATGAATATTAAAATACAGACAAGCAAATGTTTGCATTTAAAGCTGTAAAAGAAATTTAGAAAAACCTATCCTAGAAAAAGTGCCAGGTAAAGTTTTCATCAAATAGTAAAAAAAAACTAAGGAAACAACAGAACAGTACGTTTAGTAAAATCAAATACTATAACAGTCTGTTTTGTTCTTTGCAAATCGATTTATGTAATGTAATCTGGCCACCGTTTTTATGTTTAAAAGATAAAATAGCACGCGGCTGTAGGTGCGAAGATAGTCTAGAAAATGTAACCACTGTTCGGCATGTCATAAACCCTTGCTCTGCTGTTTCACTCATAATCTTTTTTCCTCCAGGGGGGCCAAGCTGTGTGTAGTGAAGAGCAAACGGAAAGAGAAACACGCAGAGACGCTAACGCAAGATTACATCATCACACGTAAGTCCGACATCCCGTTCTTTGCGAGACAAGGAAAAGGTGTTTCAATTTGTCTTTAAGGGCAGTGAGATTAAAGTGATTCTCCTAAAGCCCTGCAACAAGCCTGTCTGTGGTGCGCTGTGGCCTTTTCTACCACAGGGCTACTGTAAGTGTAAATATTCTGACATATATACAATATTTTTAAACATGCGACAAACAGAGCCTGTTTCTTCTCAGGCAGGCCCTGCTTCTAATGCTCCCTCCCGCACTCGGATAGTCACACAAACTCCATCTGATGCTGAAGGGCTTTTTTCGGTGGATCGACAGCTTGTTCTCACTTCCATTAGCTGATGGATAGGGGTGTGGATTATTGAATCGATCGCCACGCGACCACCACGTTCTTTTCTATCACGCAGGAATCACGAGAGCGTGACCTCCTCTATAGCCCCTCGCCGGCGTGATGTCCTGCCGGCGTGTTGCCAAACACACTCCAAACTGTAGCGCTTACCCATGAGGCGGTCACCTCCTCGGTGCGTGGCTCCCGTCTCTCCCCACTCCGGACAACATTTACCTTTTTTCTGCCCCTGCTTCAGCCTTTGCAGACGCTTCGTGCCAACAGGATGAGAAACAGCCGAGCATTTCGCTGCTCCAATTGGCGAGTGACGCACTTAATGCTACGGCGCTGGAAAATTAGCCGGGACAGGAAGCGAGTGACGGCCCATTGAGAAAAGTGAGGGAATCTGTTAACAGTAACCTTTTTGCTTAATGTGGCGTGGAAGGGAAGAATTGCCACTGAACGGCAACAGAGCCCCCGAATGGAAAATCACTTTATCCAGCTCCTCTCTAAAGTGTCTCCTTTGTGACCTCCGAGGATGAGCGCAAAGCACACACACTTCCTAAAGCAGATGCTCCGTCGCCCACACACGCTCGGATAACACCGGCGACGCTACTCGGAGTGCACTCATTCACACCTAATCGGGCACACGGTCGCCCACGCGCTCCTGGATGTCGGCACAGGGAGCCTTTGTTTTGGTGGCGTTCTGAAAAACGTAAAATCAAATGGAGCAGCCGGCTCATGAAAATGTTGGCGCACGTTACACAAGAATTTGGCCAAAGAACTAGCGATTGGTTGTTGTGTTTTTGTTTCCTGGGGAGTCACGTGACCATGTTAGCCACTTTGACTCACATTTGTTTGTTTACTCTGTGCAGCTCATGCTCTCCCCATGTTCCGAGAGGCCCGACAGCGGAGTACACGCAAACAGCTTGAGAAGGACAGACTGGACCCCAAGAAATCCCACAAACCCGAGCCCCCTGTTTCTGGACCAGGTAACATATTCATACCGTATTCCTAAATTCATGACATGTCAAACTATCTTCTCTACTTGAGGCAACAACAAAAAAAAAAGGAGTATGGGTTTTTATTTGCAACTGTTCTCAAACATATCAAGGCTCGATTTTATAACTGGACAGATAATATATTTGTTTTAGGCACTCCAGTTGGTGTAACACAGTACAGGCCATGTAGAGCAACTGGCCTCTTAAACATCCACCATTTCTGGCCTATAACCAATTGTTGTCGAGTGACGCAATGAAAATAAGGAGTAAAGGCCCTAATGGTTGCGTTGTTAGGTAAAAAGAAATGCTAATTCTGAAAAATAGTTTTAAGCTTCAACCACGAATTTATTTTATCTTTGCTCATTCATCTGGTTGCACTTGTCACTTTTCCTGTTTCTCCCACAGCCTCGGGTGCTTTTAGCGATGTCACCTGTAAATGCTTACATATCAGAAGCTGTTAACCCTGCAGGAAATGAAGATGAGCAGTAGATGGTGCTTTCATTAGTAGTGAGGATGGGACCTGTGTGAGAAAGGAAATTAGCTAATTTAGGTAAGAAGCAATTTTTGCCGCAGCAAAAATATTAAGAAGGATTTTAAAGTCCAACATTTCAGACGTCGTCTTTGGTTTTTGCGAGATCTGAGGTAGAAAACCAGACATCCTTTTTTGATATTTTCCAGCTCCTTCTGGGCATTGCCAGCATGGAGATGTTTACCGCCTTCAGCAACTTCTAGGTTAGCCTGTAGAAAGGAGACAAGTACATCTTCATCTCAATATCCATGTGTGCAACATTCACATTGCGAGGGGCAGTTTGGATTGCAATAATTGTCTGCCTGTATAATGACTGTAATTGTAAAATTAATGGAACTAGAAGTAGACCAAACTTGCGAAGTAAGTAAGTAAATACATAAATAAAAAACTCAAAGTTTATTAAAAATAAAAATCTAAAAGAGTTAATTTCATTTGGTTTAGCCTCCAATTATGGAAGGTAGCAACATGAATTTTAATTAAAATAAGAAAACCAAAAGGAAGTAAAATTGAAAGTTTGATAAAAAGCCATATAGGAGAACCAACAAATATTAAATCTATCCTTTTTTAGCCAACACGGAAGCTGCTGTGAGGAAAAATGAGAGTGGACATCACCCTTTACGCATGGAAACATGGTGGTAGGAGGATCATGCTGTTGGGGATGGTTTACATTTTCATAACGATTGGAAGAGATGGATGCAGAAAATTAAGGGCAATCCCTGTAAAACTTGCACTCTTAATGCTTATGTAGTCTAGGATAATGTAGTAAGCATCCCAGCAGCCATCGATGACATTGCTAAACATACTGAAGGTCTCAGAGTGATGAAAGCACAGATTCTCTAATCAATAGGATCAAGAAAATATGCAAATATTACAATTGGATTATGTCACGTATTTACCAATTTTATCTCCAACGTAAGATTAGGTATGCAGGCCCAGGCATTTGTTTAAAACAAATAAAAGTATACACATTAAAATAATAGGTATAATCATCAATTTGTAGTACAGGCAAAGACATTCTGACCTACGCATTATTTCGCTGCTCCTCTGACTGTGATTCTGCTCTATTTAGTCAATCAGGAAACAAAACAAAATGCAATGTGAAAAGAAATCTGTAAAAAGCTGTGAAAGGTGAACCGCGTTATAGCAAGGGTTCACTTTACAGACAAAAACCATACTTTTAACATTATCCAAAATATGTCAGTGCGGCATAATCCACTCGTTTTGTTTTTCGTTTTGTTTCTAACCATTGCAGGGTTAGGAAAAAAATCACAATGTCCGTTTTTTGCTGTATCGTGCGCCATTACCTTGAAGGCAACCTTATTAGATGTTTTAACCACCTTAAAAAGCACTTCAAGGGCTTATTTTTGGTGCTGAATCTATCCAGCCTAAACAAAGAAACCCTGTTCAGCTGCACCTGGAATACAAGTGGACTGAAAAAAGGAGTGCTTTAATTTTTGAGTCAGCCGTTTCTCTTACAGACCAGAGGTTCACATCACTTTAGACACGACTTCAATCTATTCTATAAGGATACTGACCCCTGCGAAAGAGCAATCGTTAACCTGTGAGGTTCAGTGGTTGATCCGAGTCTTAACCGTTATCCAAGAGTTTCCCAAGCAGGCTGAGAAGTGTGAGCTGTCTGGTGCGGAACACACGTTCCTGTCTTCCTGCTTGAACGTTGGGAGTGACATCCCTTTCTGCCGATCCACAGTCCTCCAGTATAGCACAAAATAAATGTATTTATACATTTTAGCTTTTTTTTTTTTTTTTTTAACTCTTTTTCAAATAACTCTGGCTGGGAAAAAAAGATAACAGGGGAGTTTAGCAGATTCTGCACTGACCTAGTCAAAGTCCCAGTTTTTGCCCACAAACCACAATAAGGTTAAGCAGTCTTGTAGAAAAACAAAAAATAGACTGAACCTCGTTACAGATTTGTGAAACAAATGTCACAGAAAGGTAAATTACACTGAAATATACTCCAATTTCATTTTTCTTTTCAGTACAGCCGTATGTTAAGTTGTACAGAGTAAAGCATACTGGACTCATTGTTTACACGTCTTTGGTATCACATATTGTTTCAGGGCACACATTCACACACGGCTCTGTAGAAACAAAACACACGAGCCGCTGAGGTTTAGAGAAGGACCCAACGTTTAAATATAGCTCCCTTTATGAAAAGGAGAGTGACTTCTTGATGGCTGACTTGTGGCTGTCAGATTACAGACTTTCTTTATAATATTTATCTTGTGTGGGAACTGACTCCACATAAGTGCCAGGTAACGTTTGGTGGCAGGCTTTTAGCTCACAAGCGATGGATGGATGGATGGCGTTTCTCGTGGGACCAGAACAATGCAGCTCTACAACAGGAGCTCCCTGCTTGTTTCATGTATTTGTTTTTGTACATTTAACCTCTTGTTTGTCATTGCCTGGAACATCAGAAATGAAGTCAAATCCATCAAATAGTTTTGTACAAACATTTTAGTAATGAGAAAAATCTAAAACCATTCAGAAAATACTTTTAAAAAAATCTCTCACATGCAGATTTAGGTTTCAGGGTAATATCAGCGTCTGTTCATCATTGCAGATTATAGAAGACAACTTAATCTGGAACCAAAGCTAAATCAGTAGCTCAAAGTGCCGTTGAGGTTGATTTCTCCTGTGCTTCATCCATAAGCGGGATTTGTTGCTTTTTGTCTCCCCCCCAGGCTGCTTTCTAAGAACAGAAAGTGTCTCTAATCCACTAATCTGCGTGCCCTCACAGGTCGAGGAGGCCGAGTAGCAGCTCATGGGGGGACGCTGTCTTCCTTCATCGTGAAGAACATCGCTTTGGATAAAACCGACGACAGTAACGCGCGAGAGGCTATCCTACGTCACGCCAAGGAAGCGTCGGAGAACCCTTACTGGATCGCCCCAGCATATGAACAGTAAATGATTTACAGTTACTCAACGTGTCGTCTCCGAATCTCCCCTGGTGACATGATGTTGGCTGTTGATATAATACTGTCCCTGCTTTATAGTCACTCATTAAACATTTTTTTAATTTTTACTTATTTATTTATTTTCCATTATTTCACATTTTAATCAAGCCATCCTTTTGTTCATCCATCCATCAGCTTATCCAACCTTTATTCCACCTGTTCATACATATATTCTCTTTTCATTCATCCATCCATCCATCAGTCTATCTGGGAAAACTTTGTAATGTGTTTCTGTGCCGCATTCTGTTCCCTATTACTTCATACCCTGAACCTCATTAAGCCGTAATTATTGCGTCATTGTTCGGACTCTCTGAAGCTCCAGCATCTCACTTAATTCATTGTTTCGCAGTTGGATGAATTCCTTTGTTCCGCCGTTCATTGTTTTTTTTTGCTCTGAGGCCGTCCTAAACAGAAATGAAATAAAAATTGACAGTTAAATCATCGCTTGTCTTTCTGAATCCCCTGCAGGACCCAACCAGAGCCTGTGTTTGCAGAGGAATCGGAGGAGGACGAGGAGGCTGAAAAAGAACCGGAGTGGAAGAAACGAAAGATCTGAGAGACTGATATGATTGTTTTTTTATTATTATTTTTTATCAGTGATTAGCTGATAAAGAGTTTGGTCAGGCCAGAAATTTTTGCTGATAACTCTGCTCTTTTTCTTTTAAACCTATAACGCTTAAAACCTCTCTTTTTTTTCATGCTTCAGTTAAAAGAGGAAATGTATAAATCTGATCTCACCACTGTACAGTTTTATGTCCCTCTCACTGCTATACATGAACCACTTCACTTTCTGTTTTGATTGCCTCAAATGTTTTTTCATAATTTCCATTGTTCCTACCGCCCCACATCTCCAGCGTTTTTTACCAATGCCTCGTAAATCAGCCGCAGGATTTGCACTCCAATGCCGTTTGTCACCACGGAGGAGAGTGTGCGAATTGTAAAATTGTAATAAAATTTCAGTTCGTTTTCATGTGGGAATATTTTTTAAGGCTTGACGTTTTTAATGCTGTGCTTCCCCCCCCACCCCCCGAGTTATGTGCAAAAATTATTTGCTGTTTTCTTTACGCTGTGTTAACCTACTCAAAGCATAAAAGGATTTATATCCTCTTTTCAAATAGTTGTATTTCATCCAAACTGAAGCTGAGACTGATCTGTTTTACCTGCTGATCAAAGGGATGCCTTTCCTGTGAGGCACAAGCTCGAACCTGAAAATACGCAGATCAGGCAGTGCTGCTGTTTTTACTTACTACATTAGGAGGCCTTTACGTACTTGCTATGCATTGCTTAGAAAGGAGGCAGATATTACACTGGCACGTCACAGAGGTGCTTAATTATCATTTAAAAGTTAATCTATTATGAAGAGGGGGTTGCACAGTGAATTGATGTTGCATCTCTAAACCTAAATCCATCTTATTTTTCAACTTTAAACAATTTTTTTAGTTAATTTGAGACTCAACGTCTTAACTTTTATTTTTAATCAAGCCAAGTTGAGTAGGAATGGTGAATAGCTCGTAAGGTCCAATATTAAAGTTCTAAAGGAGGTTTTTCCTTCTTTACACCTACAGGTTTTTCTCATCTTTGTCTTTGAGCGTAAAAATGTTTAATCTGGATAGTGTTAAACGACCTGCGTTGTGTCTATGGTACTTAAAGTGACAGAGAAAGCCACAACAACAGAAATAATGAAAGCCATGTTTGTTTTCAGCATATTATAAATCTCTTTGGAATGCAGACTCTGCAGGCCTCGGGTTTCTGGGAGTTTTTTTACTTGCACTTTGTCACATTTTTGTATCTCCTCTACCACAAGCTTTCTTTTAACATCGTAGTTTGTAGTACTTTTTTTCTTCTTCTTTTTTTACAAACATTTGCCGCTGATTTACAGAAAAACTGTATTAAAACGGGGACGATCCCTGGTTAAATCCAGTTTTTCTGTGAACGCCAGAGAGTTTTATTTGGATCGGCCTCTTGAACGGTGGACAGTTCATGGAGAAAGCTGTGAAAGGATTCAAACCAGAGTTGCATTTAAAAAACAACAACTATTCATGCTTCAAAAATATCGCGCAGTAGTGTACAATCGGTTATCTGCGGCTGAAGAATTGAATAGTTGCACAACTAACCCACCACGCACACACGTCAACTTAAACTGCCCAATTATATAAGATCAGAGAAGCTGTGAGGTAACTGGGGAAGCTGCAGAAAATCTCAATTTGTCAATTTTTATTGCGTCTCCAAAATCCAGGCAGGACTTAGAAGAAAAAGCAACGGGAGGAAGAAGTTCTGTTCAGATGAGGAGAGGCAAAACATTGTACATAACATCTCCACTGTAAGCCTGGTGGTGGTTGCATCATGCTGCAAAAAAGTTTTTTCCTCTACAGGGACAGGAAAGTTTATTAGATTGGATTAAAAAGGGACAATCCTGGAAAATAAGTAGCTTTATGTTGCGAAAGACTGATCACTGAGGTTGACCGTCCAAAAGATGTAAAATAATTATTTACTGTGGCTCTAAAAAATGTAGGTTAAAGTGACCCTAGTAAAAGGGTCTGAGGCAAGACTTAGAAAAGGTATGTTCTCATCTCTCCTAGTCTGAATGAGATTTGACTGTTCTGCAAGGAAGCATGGACCAAAACTTGGTAGGGTTAAACCCTAAACACTTAAAGTTGTAATTGAGAAGAAAGATTGTTGGAAAATGTACCTTCCAGGTCTCTGATTTTTATTTGTAATCAAGTTCAAACCTAGTTGATCTTGGAGTTGAGTGAAAACATGCATGAAATCATAGTTTTTATCTATAGAATGAGTCTGTATCAAAAAAAATGTAACGACTTGTCATTTTCTTTTAAAGAAGATTTTCCGTGTGAATCTATAAAAATGTCTTGTCTCATTTTGCATTCGTTGTTTTACTGACGTCCCAATTCGGTGATGTACAAGCGAAGAAACCAAAAACCAGTGCTTCATTGCCAGTGGAAATAAAAAGAGAGCAGTTAAAACGTCATTGTCATTGCAATGCTCCCAATTTCATAAAATGAAACTTAGACAACGATTTTACTAAAATAAATATGAAAGGAGTAAAAGATTTAGGTGCAGCATTTTTTTTTTCAGAGGGAGCTAAAGTGGCTTCATGGTTTCAAGTTAGTAAAGCAACGTGACTGTATGTGACCGGAGACTCTTGGTTATACTGATACAGCAGCACCTGTGAAATTAAGAAGCTAAGTGTTTAGTGGGAACACTTGCCTAAAGGCAGAGATTTAAATATACACCCATTAAGGGCTCAATCACTCAAATTACAAAGAATGATTTTATTATTTATTTTTTTCCAGAAATGTTATGCGTTGGCGTTATTATACAGGAAATCTGAAAAAAGTATTTTTAAATTGATCTATGTTTGTCTTAGTTCACTTTTGTTAGTTCAGAAAAGTGTACAAGCCACGCTGAGAGTGTTACTTATGCTGGACTCCACTCAGCATTAAAGTGAAAACATCTGTTAAACTTGATAATAATACATTTTATTTGTAGCGCACTTTACATGTCATAGAAATCTCAGAGTGCTTGTTGAAGTCCTAAAGAAAGGATCAGTGACCTGCTGCATGACATGGCCACAGTTAAATTGCATAAAAAGGACTTCTGATATGCAGCTATTACAGGCCTAGAATAATAATTTTTTTCCCGTTATATCTATGCAGATTACCTTTGTATGATAAAAAAAAAATAAACCTGCATTTTTTCATCACAATTCACAAAAAGTTGAGCTCAGATTGATCCAATTCCAACGATTAAACTTGAGACGCTTCTGCAGCTTTATATGAGTCCGCTGGTAATAAATTGAGTTGACCTGGCAGCTGACTGTGCACAGCGTGGCAGGAACCAGGCGATCCACCTCAGATACGGCTGGAAGATAACGTTGGAATTTAATGTGCTGGGAATCACCGTGGGTCATTATTTGGAAATGGAAGAAGGTTGAAACCCCCAGAACTCTTAGTTGTCTGACTTTTCAGACCGACAAAAACATATTTTATTTGAGCTTCTGTGTTCACCGTTAGAGTTGGGGGGACCAGTAAACTGCCAATGATAATGCAACCTTATAATTATACAGTTGTCCAGACCAGGAAGAGCATGACATGATTCTTTGGAAATCAGAAAAAAGATTTTTGGCCTCGCCTGGCTGTTACCAGCCTTAAAAAAGTGATGGGCAGCATGTAGGGCTTTAAGGTGATAGAAGCCAAATCTAGAGTGTAGAGAACTATATGCAAAAAGACTTAAGCCTTTAAATTATTTCAAATGTGCACCCTACAGGTTGCATATACTCATATCAGTGTGATTTTTTTTAATCCTTTAATACATTGGCTACGCAATTCAGACAACTTTTTTTTTTTAACCTATTCCAAAGATATTTAGAAGAAAAAGTTAAATAAAATTTTTTCTAATTTTAAAGCCAGAAATCGAGTAACTTTCTGGCTGCGCTGTATCAATATATTTATATTTATAGCCTTACTATCTAATGGTTTGTTCAGTTTTCTTAAAGTAAAAGTAAGTTAAGGGGTAAGATATCCCATTTTGAATGTTAAATACGTAAGCATAATGGAGTAATCCTCTAAAATGAACTTGGAAATCTCTAAACTTGGAAATCAGCACAGTCTGTTACTCTAATGCTGTTTTTTTTTAAATGTATTTATTTTTATTCCAGTTTAAGTTTGTACCTTTCCCCAAAGCTGCTCCTGGATTTCATTACATTGGATTACCTTGCTGTTGTATGGCCCTCTGCGCGCCGTCTCCGCCATCAGGTTTTACACATCTTTCTTGCACAGTGGAAAGATTCTGCAGCATCGTGATTTACAACCCGGTGGCTCTTTACCACAAGCTTTTGTTTACCGTACGACCCTGGGCTCTTGTTCAAGAATCCAGAGGAGAAAGTCAGTGCACCATCGTTGAAGCCATCTTTCAAAAGGTTGCCTAAATTTACCACTAAACCACTACCAAGGTTTTTACTCAATTGCTCATCATGTTTGTGTAAACTAAGACAGGGGCATTGAGCAGTGTGGATGCTGTAATAATCTGGGGCTTTAGTTGCAGGAAAGAACTCCGATGATTTCTTAAAACTACGATTTGGGTACGGATAATCTTTTTTTTTTTCAGAATTAGATATCATTTAAATTAGTCACTTTAAATGTAGCAGGTTTATATCAGGGTGATTACAGAAGATTAGTGTGTTTGTGTGCTTCATCCTTTTAAACTGTCCTATTTAAAAACAACTGTGTCAGAGACAATAAAAAATGATTGTGTTGATTTCAGATGAAGTTGAAGAACTTCCTCATTATTTCATCCACTTTTTCCTCTCCATGAAGCTACCACCACCATGCCCAGTCCAAGGTTTAAAGGTTGGAACTCTTCACATTTTCTATACAAGCGCTTATACACGTTTTCTATACAAACAATTTTCCTTTGTTTGCGAAAAGTTGAGTTTGTATCCAATTTAAAACTGAAGAACCATACTTTCAAAGGTATTTGGATCTTGCTTGTCTTTGTATGTTGACGTTGCAACACTGTTCCAGGAGCTTCCATTTGAACACTGGCCTAAGACTCCTTTTAATTCTGTGATATGTCTCTAAAAATAAACCAATTTAAAGATGCTTTAAATCCTGTCAGGACTTCTCAGAATTGTATTGAGAAGAACTTATTGAATCCTCTTATTGAAGAGGATTCAAAAACTTATTGAATCCTTATCTTGAGCATCCTATTGATGCTCAAGATAAGTGCTTGTAGAACTACCACAGTGTTTGATCATTGCAATGCCAGGAGGCCTGTTGATTTAATAGAAACAAGTTTAATTCTGTAAAAAGTTATAAAATGAATAATGTACAAAAATAAAGTTTGCAGAGAGCTTTGGTTCTGTAACACAAAACAAGTGAGACAAGAAAGAACTTTTCTTTTCTTACCACAACAACAAAAACTTCTGATGTTAACACTGCAAATTCCTTCGCCTTTAACAAAGAAGATGGCCACCACCGGACAGTCGGATGAACAGGAGATGAGAAGCAGTCATTGGTATCGACGAGTAGCAGGAAGTGTGATTTAGTTGTGTGAGGTGGTAAAAATGAGGACTTTTTTTTATCTGTAGTGTTCTTTAGTGTTTGGCCTAAATTCAGCCTGATGCGATGGATTTGTTCTGTGCAGGGGGGGATTACACAGTAAAGCTGGCTCGCTTGCTGCTGGGTGGGCACAGATACCTTGGTCCCTAATCCATGCTAACATACAGACCTACACGAGGCCTCTCTTTGCTCCACTTATAATGATCGCTTTCCCTTTAAGAGGGATGGGTGGGGGTGCAGCTCCTTTCCTTCAAATACACCTTGGTTTTAGTTTAGAATAATAATTTCTTTTTAACAAGTTGTTACGTGCAGAAAGCATGCTGAGCAGACCCTTTTTCCTCACTCTAGGTTGTTTCTTTTTCTTCAAAACATACTCTTTTGTCCAAACGTCTAGTCTTGAGATATTTACAGGGGCTGCATCACAACAGCCGCTACAGTGGCTGGATCATCCTTAAATTGTCTTTGCCGAAGGGGATATACAGTTAAGACTCATGTCAGAGGATCACTTTCAAGTCCCCTTTGAGGGAATAAGAGCTGCCATTTAGGACGTGAGCAAAAAAAACCAAAAACAGGCAGACTAAAGAAGTCCTCAAACTAAACTGCTACAAAGCTGCGCTTAGACCTAGCACAAAGCCAGGCTGAGGTATTTGATTAACCTTTACTGGCTGGCAAGTAGGGATGTTTCAAGGCAGCTTGGGATAACTGCGAGATCAATGTTTCCAAAATGTCATTTGTAAATAATCTCATTGGTGTTATGGTTTCTCTATGAATTAACATACAATTTTTCCTGGATTGTTTATAAAGAAAATCTGTCTTCTTTGTAAACTAGAGATTCACCGATCAGTGTTTTTAGCCACCTCCAATTGCAAATACCATTATTAGCTCATTTAAATTTTTGTAATCAAAGTCTTAAAAGGAGGGTTGTTGGCGTTTTTGCAAAAATTATAATCTGTGTAAAGCACAGAGTCATTTGAAGGGCTGCAAATTGGGCCGAGGTACTATTTTGGACATACCTAATCAAGACTAAACAGTAGTTTAGCAATATAGTTTAACTTTTTAAATGTTTTTTTGTGTTTAATCATATAAAACATTTTTTTTTAAATGTTGGTGCTCCTTAACTGGTTGAAGCAGTTTTAAATCTGTTTTATTTTTACGCCCCAGGGCTGCGTAATTAACTGAAAAGAGCCTGGAAGCTGCAATTTAATGTTGGGAAATTCAAAAGGTTTTAACAGCCATCTAAAAAAAAATCCAAAATGACTGCTTTTCATATAAAACTTAATGACAATGAGTTAATTTGCACCTTTGGGGATTTTCATCCAATTAAATCAGTCACACAAACATACCTTAAAACCTCCCCTGGTTATGTTGAAACAGCGTGCCGAGAAACTTATGGTTAAGTAACTTTTAAGGTCATTTGCAGATCCTAGTTTTAACTTTACAGGCAAATTAAGCAAAGTGAGAAGGGGTATTGCTGCTAAAAACTTCCAGCTGTCTAAGGTTAACACTTTGATTGGTCACTGAGTATGAAATAGTGAAGTGAAGAGCTGACCCCCAATTGCTAATTTGCTGTTGCGACCAAAATGTAGGAGTTAACCTTGTTTCCTTTGAAATTGGTAGATGTTTTTTTTTTATTATTCTTTTTAGATAACTCACTGATATGAACAAATCGCCTTCTTCCTACAGGAACAACATCCACACCAAAGAGTGTTGTTACAAGCACAACTTAGGTATTGCTTGTTCACTGATTGGAAACATTAGAGTTAGTCGGTCATGGCTGAATATCGGGCCACCCGTTGACTTCTCAGTACATCTCTGTTGGAAAAACAGTATAATGAATAGATGATTTTAATATAGGAGTTGGGTTCTGTGAGAAGAGAGATAACTTTTCTCATGTCAAAGGGAATTCACAGTGAAAAATGATGCAAACTGTAAAAAGAATAATGAAAAAATGCTTCCATAACTCATCTTCTGGTCCCCTCCTCTGTCTCTGTATGTTGCCTGTATGTTGAATGACCGTCGTCTGGATGTGTTAAAGAGAGCTGGAATTTAAATGACATGGAAAGGCATTTCCAAAATGTCTGGGAGTGCTTAGCAGTTCTGAGAATCCTTGAAATATTTAGCATGAGAAAACTCTGTATTTTGGCACCGTCCGGAACTATAAAATAAATAGAAAGGAAAAACTATTTCTCTCATAAAATGATTTGAAATAAATAATAATAAGTTAATTCCATCTCAATAAATATACCTCTCACACAGACCTCGTAGAAATTATATATTCTGTATGTCAACGGACTCTTTTGTGTGTTGCACCAGTCTCTGCTGCACTTGGTGTGTTTTCCTTGGCTCTGAGCGCCAACATCCAGACCATGCGGTGGAGGTGATTTAGACTACAACTGAGACTGTTCCCTCAAATCTCTGGATTCATCTGGAGTCAGTCAGCTATGGAAAACCCGAATTCTTTGGAAATCAAATCCCCCTGCAGAGATCTTCTTTGCCTTGTTTTTTCTGACAGCACTCTGTAAGGTAACAACATTTCATCTGCAGTAAACTGGTACCATTATGCAAGAAATCTGAAGGGTTGTATGTTCCGTTGTGCAGTTTGTCTTTCAGGATCTCTCACTGTACTCCAAACGTCCCGTCTTGATATCTGCTGACGAATATATAAGAGGCTGCAAAGAGATTGATCCAAAGTCAGCTGCAGAATTTTGTCACGCCTCCATGACTTCCTCAGACGCAGGCACATTTCCGAGCCGAATGCTTTTTTAGTGTATGATACACAACGTCGTCGTCCAAAAAAGACAGATCGTCATCAAACGCGATCGGTCGACAGCAGGTGCGCGACGGCGTGTCCTTGTCCAGTTTTTTGTTGTGTGTGAGATTGTTCAGGATCTTGTCGTAGTTGGTCTCCGCCTCGATGCAGGGTCCACTACAGTACCGAAAGATCAGCTCCTCCTTGGTCTGGTACCCCAGCCCCAAATCCGTTACATTGAGATGGACCTCCTTCAGCAAGCAACCACGACTCTGCACAGATATGCTCTCCTTTTCTCTCTCTCCTCCACCTCCTTTGCCCCCTCGGCCTCCTCCTCGACCTCGACCCCTTCTCTTGCCCCCTCTCCTCTCGTCTCTCTCGCTTCTCGCGTTTGTCGCTCCTCTCTGTCTCTGCTGCCGCCGTCCTCCAGAGCTCCCACTGGTTTCCGACGATCTCCGGAGCCTGCCGATGGTAGCCTCGATAAAATCCATCACGTCCTCAAACTGGTCTGGATAGGAAGCTGTCATGTCATCTGTAGGGTGAAGAAGATGGAGGTCAGTAGGGAACACACTATATATCGATAAGTACATTGTCACCTGCCTTGTCACACATGTAATTTTTATGTAGAGATTATAGAAATGCAAAGTTTGCACCACTTTCACCAGTATGTTGATTTTTCTACTTTTTTCTGTTTTCTGATTAATATGGGAAATCAAATTAGTAGGACAATCCTAACCAACTTTTTGATCGTGCTCAATAGCTTCAAAAAGCTAATTAAAAGTTATGAAACATTTTGTTGGGTTCAATTGTTCCCAGCGTTTAATTGTTCTTCCTTGTGTTTATGAAGCTGCAAAAAGCAATGAGTCATTGAAGTGAGTTTCTACTCCATCCCTTTCACCACCAATTGGCAAAACCTGCATTTTGACTTCCCACCTATCTAAACATTTTTGCTTACAACACTCAGCAAAACAACAAGACTCTATAAAAAAAACTAAAACATGCAAAAAGATCCAGTCAATTTTGTTTAAAATGATTTGGCTTGACACAAAGAATGCTTTTAAGGAGTCCACAATGCTCAGTGAGCCTTCAAAGGATGGGGTCTGCAGGCATCTCTGGAAAGAAAGCGCACCCCACCCTACTTGATAATCGATAGGTCCCTGATGATCTAAAACTTATGGTCCAACGTTTTCTCTAACAAACGTCTTAGATCTTCACTTGTTTAACTTAAATTAAACTACTGGATCAGAGTAAGGGAGAATTAATACAAATGCAAGAAGCTCTTTTCAGATTTTTATGTAAAAATATTCTTGAAGAGCTCTGTTGCCTTGCAGAAAGAAGAACATGGGTTTAAAACCTAGGCTGTAGTCTTTCTGCATGGAGTTTGTATGTTCTCCCTGTGCAATAGGTTCTCTCCAGGTACTCAAAAACGTGACTGTTAGATTAATTGGTCTCTTTAAATTCTCCTTTGATGTCAGTGTGTAGTGAATTGTTGTTGTTTGTTGCCCTGCGATGGACTGGCGACCTTTCCACGCTGTACCCTGCGCCTCAACTAATGATTCCTGGACATTGGCACCAGCTGCCATCTCAACACCCCCACCCCCAACCCACAGCCAGCGGCCCTTCAAGAATAAGTAGTTAAAGCAAGAGGATGGATTAATAATTTCCTATTGAGATACAGGGGCATCTGTTGTTATAACACACAAAAAAAATATTTTTAAAAGGCTTTGTTGTCACATTTAATGTTACATGTTATTTACGGTTAAAAAAAGTTAAATCAAATTATTAAGGTTTGAATTTTAACTTATGTAGCAATTTATGAATTTATTACTTGTTAAGGTAATTTTTATTTAGTTAAAATCAGACAACTTCTTAATTTTTTAAAACATTTTATTTGTTAAAACAACAACGGATACAATGTTTATCATCTGTGGTTTCTTCTTTTGTCCTATAACTGTTTGCAGCAACAAACCTTATTTGCTGACACTTTTATCCTTAAGCTAAAAACACAACCTGGTCTTCCTGCAACCCATGGAGAGTCTGACCCTTCAGTCAGAGCTAGTGAGTTTTTTTACACAGGAGGTGCCTGATTTAATGCAGTTAAGCACAAACAAGTCACAAATGTGTTCAAATGTCTGATGGATGTCCTTATAGTACGCACACACTTGAAAGGCTGTAAAAAAAGAAAGGGGGGAAATCATATGCTTTGAGTTATTTGAAAATATGCCACAGCACAACTCTGCACCATCTGCTGTGAGCAAAACCAAAGTCTGACTCAAACTTTAAGAGTGTCCCATGAAGGAGTGACGCGAACGCCCACAAGTATTGCGAGAGTGAAATAGGTCGTAAAAAAACAACTACCTCTCTGTCATGACTCAATTAGTCAAAGGCTAATTATATTACCTGAGCATGTCTGCGTAACGAGAGGGGTGCACGCCTGAGCTCTCGGATGTGTGTTGACCTGCTGTTTGTGCATCGAGCAGCCACAGCGGGCGGGGTGATATATCTGGCAGGTGGTGTTGTGGTTAAAGCAGCGCCTACTTCTGCAGTGTCCTCTATCTCTTCTTCTTTACCGCCGCTATCTGATCTGCCCAAGCGCCACAGCTGATTAGGCTACCCTCCGTGTATCAGGTGAACTACGGAGCTAATCTGTTTAGACACACCTACCCTTTGATTTAGACACCTTCTATTGTGTGTCAGCCGAAATAGATGCTGGCCACAGAGTGCACCTGCTGACAGATTATACTGTGACACCTAAGGAGCTGAATCAAATTCTGCTATTATGATGTTGAATCAGTTGTGAAGACGTGTGCTCTTGTGTAAAACTACCACAATCCCTGTCTTAATCAGTCATTTTCTAGTGAATAAGTTAAATAAAGAGGTCATATTTTAAAAAAACGAACAAAATACTGACTGGAAGGATGAATTAAATACTTTATAATAAAGTCTGTAAACATGAGCCTCCAAACCATTTTTGTATACTCATCTAGACGTAGCCAAATGTTTCCAGACTGCGAAAAAGCCCTGTTTCAATCGGTCTTCTTAAAAGCTGAGGCCTGCACATTCCGGTCTCTAAATTTTACGACAAACCACGGTTTTATTTGACATTAGCCATAAACCGAGCAACCCTTCTCTCTCTCTCGTCATCGTCGTTTTGTTTAGACTGTTCCTGAAAACTTCATCGTCTGTGGGATGCACTGCAGATCGGCGAAGTCACCGCGCTCCAAACATAATATGAAGTGGCAAAGACAAACACTTGCCCAAAATGTTCCGTGCCTTATCTAGTTGTTAGCTGTGATTACTCCAAAGTGAGGATGATGCAGTGTCAAGCGGATCCAAACAGAACAAATTCCTGCCCACCGTCTCTGTTGGAACGAATGTAAACACAGGGTGCTTGGCCGGTGTCTCAGACAAGCCTTTGCACCTTAAAAAAAACCCTCCTGTGACCTGGTTTATCGAGCCTCCTCTAAAACCTGTCAAAATTTCTGAGTTTTGGCAGATTGGGTGAATGTCACTGGTGTCTGAGCAGCAGCTTAGAGGCAGAGGGTGAATGTAAACAAGGGGAGACAGGGATATGTGAAGAGCGGAGGCTGTTGGGGATTGGAGCTGTTCAAAGTCGTCTTAGTGCTGCTGGTTTGTTTAGACAACACAATGATGTAACACAAAAAAGCAGCAATAAAACACAAATTAAGACCTGGCATCTGATAACCTTTGTTTGAGGTTATTCACCTAGTGGTAATCACATCACAGGGTGTTTCTTGACTGGTCCAGATACACTCAATTGCTGAGCATTTAAAAGCAACGTAGCAATATTGATATGCAGTTAGATAAGTACTCTTGTGTGTCGGCATGTTGGGTCTGGTTGCCTTATTGTTTCAAGACATATTTAATTGACTTTTAAAGATCAAAGGCACAACTAACCAACATCTATGACTGATCCTACTCAAAGAGAACTGCTGTTACACATCTTACACGGTCATATCTTATCAAATGTCGTCTTACACTGATCCTCCGTGGAGATCTCCATGAGGTTGTGCTCTTCCCGCTGGACCAGTGGCTCTTCGTCTTCCACAGACCGGGACGCAGAATCACGGTAGCTGTTGGGGAAGCGAATCCTCTTGGCTGGCTGAGTGTTTTGGTAGAGAGGCCGTGTAGCGACAGAGGTCAGGAGCAAGAAACACGTGGCCAGAACATCCCATAACTTCATCTTAGACTCAGTTCCTATGATGAAAGCTGCATCAATATAAAAATATCCGGATGTTAGTCTATGTTTTCATTTAGCGTTTTTAAAATTATGCAAACATTCCCCCCCCCCCCAACAAAAAAGGCAACCAATGCTTTTTTTTAAACAAAGACAACAATTTATTCTCTATCACTGACTGTGGCGTCATGTCATGGAGCTTCTGTCTCATTTTACCTGAAAATATTAGTTCAATCAACTTTAATTCTGTTTTGCAGTATCCAGCAGAGGACTGAAGCAAGGGCATAAGTTGTACAATTGTTTTTCCTGTTCTCAGCCAATTTTCTAGTCATGCAACATTGGGACGATCCTCGTGTCTTCATGTAAGTTGTATTAGGAATTAATGGTGAGTGTGTACGCTTAGCAGAGGTTAAGAACTGTCCCTCCAAACACTGGACAACTGTGGACATGTTGTACGATTAATATGGAAAATAAAAACATGTCAAAAGCGCCTTATTTCAGTCCTTGTGTCGATTATTTAAGCTGAGCAAAAGAATAAAACTGCAAGTAGGGCTTAGTTACCACTTACTGATCAACTCTGTTTAACATTTAAACAACTATCGTCCGTGTTCATGTACCCTTATGTGATACCAATGACAATAAAATAAATCTTGATCTGTAGATGTCTCAACATGGATGTCTTTTTACCTTTCACTTGTAACCCGTGCTTTAACATCATCTAGCCTGGGAGGCTTTTTGTTGTTGATTAAGATAATAACACTTGTGATTATCTTGGGGCAACTCTTTAAGTTTGTATGTAGATTTAAGTGGTTTCAGCTGTAGTGCTAATGCTAAACGTTGCATTTTCTAATCAAGCTGACCAACTTAACTCTAGCTGTAGGTATTTGGGGTTAAGTTTACATATCATTGATATGAAAATTTGCAAATATAAGTTGTTTGTGTCCTGTTTGAGTCAGAGTCTGAGAAGGTTTTTTACACTCTCTCAATATATAAATATTTATAAATGTACATACATATAAACCAATAACAAAACTAACTAATTAACTGTTAGGTAAAGCATCCTGGCAAACTGAGCAACTTGGATTGTTAGAAAAAAACCTTGTCAGAATGACCATAAATCTCCATTACTCTACTACGATTAGTTGCAAACCTTCATCTCTCCACGTGACAAAACAGATGAGCAAAACAGTCTTTTAAATCAGTACACGAGTGAAATAAATAAATAAATAAAAACTTTTTACTTGGTTTGTTGTAATCAGGGGTAACATTTTGATATCAAAGTATCATCCTGTTTAGTTGTGCGTAAATTTGCGCGTAAATGCGCACAAATATGTAGACGTATTGAATCAAACGTGTTTTCTCTTACACTGATGTCAGATGAGGAGGGTGCGCCTCACAAATACACTTGCAAACACACACACATGCATGCGGGTGGTGAACGCACGCACCGAGGAGTTTTGGCAACCATAGCCTAAATAATGGTGTGGCTGGCCAGATGGCGATCCCCGGAGCTTACGTGACTCTGTCTAATGGCATGTTGTCTGCTGTAAACCTAAACACCTTCGTGGACAAATACAAGGCTTAAAGGCTGCATCTAAATGCGTGATTCCATTTTTAAATCGCTATTTTAAAGAAGGAAAAAAACACACCGAAAATGACGTGGTCCGTGCTTTGTATATTCATTTTTGACTCACTGAAACCCAGAGAAATTATGAAGATTGACTTACCTTAAATATGGCCCATGCAGACCTCAAATTATCTTGGTGGTTTATAGTACAATCCCAAAAGAAAGGGCGACTACTGGAGTGTCCCCAGCTGACTTGGCTGCGTAAATCATGTCAGAATCTTAAAAAGGAGAAATCCCTCTAACCAATATTTGTCCAAACAGAGAGGAAGAGGGGGAAAAAGCTGCTCTGTTGAGCCAGATATGTTCTATGTAGCCCGACCCAGTTCTCTGAGCGAACCTTGCGTCTCTGAAGGCGGCGCACCAAAGTGCCTCTGCACCTCACCGGAGTACAGTTGCAGTCCCTGATTAATTGGATGCTACGTTTCCACGCTGGAAACCCGAGAGAGCTCCACCATCTCCGATCCGGAGGAGTCCCAATGAAGACATCAGCGTCTTCAACGAATGAAGAGAAGCGTTGTTACCGCTCGTCTGCCTCTTGGTGAAACAGTTTCAATCCAGAATCTCCGGTACGTGTCACCAATCTCGCCATAGTAAAACAAAACAGACGCTCGGCTAGAGGTTTTCCATGTTCTCAAAGTTTTACGCAGAGGTCTCCACACGCGTAGTCCTCATATTGGGACCAAAATCGGGCAGATGTCTATGCACAGCGACGCGCCAGGCGCAGAGGGGCTGTTAAGAAAGATTTATAGCTCTATGCTCTCTGACGTTTGGGGGCGAAAGGGGGTGAGGGGGTGGGGTTGTTGGTGTCCGCCCCCTCTTTTATACAGTCCTGCAAGCGCAAACAGCGAGTTTCTCTCCAAACCACCCCTGGAGCCTTGTTTGGAGGACCGGAGTTGTTCAGATGTCTCGGGGATTATGTCACACATCCTGATGTCCTCGGATTAGATTTCAGTATGCAGGAATGCGATTCGGAGATGTTCTGTTGCGGTGCATGTTTCCAACCTGATCCGCGCGCTCCGTGCGCCCGCAGGCTCGGGTTCCGTGTCTCGCGGCTGCGCGCGTCTCAAAACGCAGGAGGCGCAACTTCACCAGCTGTTTACCAGGAACATGCGAGGGGAGCTTTTAAGGGAGGTTTGGGAGGTTTTCAAATGTGCGAAACGTTGTATTTATTTATTTTATTTTTTTTACATTTTATAAAGATAGGCTGAGGGAAGACATGTTGGTTTTGGAATTTGGGGGATCTCTCAGCGCGCAAACCACAGAGAAACCTGCAAAAGCAGGTCCATCATCCACCGTGGTTCAAACCCAGTGATGCTGTAATGATATTTATATGATAAATCTTGATTCCCGTTAGGATCTTTTTTTAAATCGTCTTTTAATTTGCTATCTGTCAAGTTGTTTTGACGTGAGACCCTGCAAAAATAATGCATTGTCAATAAAATATCTTAATTGTCCCAATTAATGACCAGGAGGGAGTGATATGGCATTTCAATGCTTTTAAATACAAATAAATACATAAAAATATGTTTTTGAAGCTGTTGTTATGGCCTCCTTCTCCTGCCCTTTAATTTAATGTGGGGTTTTTCCTTGTGTACCATAAGATTTTCAGTGTCACACTAAAACATTTATCTAGGCCTTATCTGAATTAGAAATTCAATTGTTAAAATGCAAAGGTTTGTGTTTGACAGGTTGCTTATGAATCTGTATTTGAGAAGGCTTGTTTAAAGAAGCGTGAACTACATTTAGGTATCTGTATTTTCAAAGTTTACTAATCTTGACCTATCAGATTTGTTAATAGGTCCTGATATCTATCTCAACCAGAATAAGAAGTCGCTTACATGTTCTTGGAAATAATATCTATACTCTTTTTAATATATGCACACTCTGTATGGCTGAAGCTTGGCATGGTATTGCAAATCTGTAAGGGTGGCCACTGACACCCCCCGGCCCCCCGTTGTAGGCGCCACTGCTGCTTATTTGTTTCCTGCAGCTCTGGATTCCATAACTTATTCAGACTTTTAAGAAATAAACCTTATCGCGGTACTGAGCCACGAGACCAGATCCAGCCGCCACTCAACACTTGCGGGTCCAAGAAGCGCTCTGGTTTGAATTTTTACATTCAAACAACCGACAAAAAAAAGGAAAGCTGTTGAATAAAAGACTGAAAGTCCTCACCCTGACACCCTAAATCCACGCTGACTTACCTGTTATTCAGCAGCATTACAGCTCAGATTTGTTTGCTCACAATCCCAAAACGTCTTGTTTATACATGTTTTTCTTTCAGGCGATTTAGCTGGGCCCTGCCCATCCCTGCTGCTTCTGGACAACAATCTGCCAAGTGTTCATCGTATGGATTCCTCCCTGTCAAGTTCTCACATGGTTTTATTGTATTAACAGACAGCTGCTGGCTCATTTTCAGTGACAATATCCTCAAAGTTTTTATCTCATTTTAATAGTAACTCAGCTCCTACCTAGTATTTATAGTTCCTAACTGTTTCAAATAGTCTTATGTTTTGTGGAAATCTGAATGTATTCTTCAAAATGGTCCCCATTACCTTTTGGGTAACATGCAAACCTAAATTCCCCTTTATTGAAAGCATTTGTGATATTATTAACTGACTTAATGTTTTTGTTTCACTAGAATCACTTCTTAAGCCTCCTTTACAAAGGGACAATATGATCATAGATGGCTGTGACAAAAGATTACAGAAAAACAGGAAGTGTATTTACACTTCCTTTTTCAGTTTTTAGGTCTGTGGTGGAAACGCCTAATGCTTCCAATTCTTACTTTTTGCAATCACTCAACACTACAATTCAACAGAATATGAATAGATAATCGGTTTGCTTTTCTGTTCGACTGGAGTATAAGATTTTTGTTCCTCTGCCAGTGCAGGCTGGAGCCCCTTGAGGGTCTGCAGAACCCGAAAAAGGAATATGCAGGTGAAGAAACGGAAAGATAGAAAGTCAGCTTTTAACAATGTTTAAACTAACTCGCACAGCTGAATGCAATGAGAACTGGCACTCAAGGAAAAAACAGGACTAGGCAAGAGAGTAGCCTGTGTGGGTTTTCAGCACAATTCAGAGTTTAACAGCAGCCAAATTAAGTCACAACTGTGGCCTTTCACCATATGATGTTGCTTTAAACCTGCTTCAAATCGACATTTCAAGCATTACATCTTATATTTTCCATCAATCTATAGATCACCTCATAATAGTTGAGTCTATTAACTGCATCAACCTGTAGGCATTTGTTAATAAGCACAAAAATCTTGTGCAATAGAATCTAGAGTTGGGATGTAAAATGGACACCAAAGCAATAAAAACAAAATAATAATAATTAAAAGAACACAATTATAGGTGAATACATAAAAATGGTGCAAACAAAGTAAAAGGTCAGTTTCAACTGAAGCCATCTCAACAAACAGAGTGAAACCTGGAGTTTTATTTATTTACTAAAATAGAAAAAAATTGACAAAAAGTCTCAATAATTGTCCAACAAAGGAATCTGTATGTTTAAAGACCAGAAGGCTGTCATACATATTTTAGCGTAGAAAAGAATTGGTTTGCTGCAACTGTGAGCAACGGCAACAGTAACAAGTTTCAACACCCAGCCAAAAATAAAAGCAAACAAATTACCACCATTTGCCTTGATTTTTTTATTACAAATATTGTAAAAACAAACCCTGGCTCAAAAAGCTGTTTAATAATAAATGATATCTCTATATGAAAAATTTTGTTTTCTACAATGACTTAGTAACTAAACAAAACGTTACACAAAAATACACTTTGAAAAGCAATTAGAACATTTTTTATTATTCTAGCACTGGGAATACTAGAAAGACAATTGCATGAAAACATTCCCAAGTTATTTTATGAAACAACTATAAAATTGCACAAGTTTAAAAAAGCCAGAATAAAAACAGAAAATAAAATGATTAAAGGAAAAAAATATTATTTTACAGTAGACATAAAACACAGTTAAAATGCAGCAAAAAAACAAACAAACAAAAAAATAAATAAAATTTAAAAAAATTATTTTATTTTTAAACATTCGTCTATCTATCCATTGATGATTTTACTCCGTGGTAAATGAATGTTGCTGATTAGAAATACAGATTCAAAGTCCTTCCTTAAGTCGATACATCAGGTTTTGTTATTCTATTATATTTTTAGACTTAGACTTAGATTGTACTTTATTTATCTCTTGGGAAGACTCACTCAGGAAATTCAATTTACCAGTAGCTTACACACAATGGCACACAGAGGGCAGAAATACAAAGAGTGCATTGCAACAAAATATAAACCCTGTAGGAAAAAATACAAACTTTGAATAGCAAAAAAATAAATAATTAAAATATAAGAATTTAAACCCTTAAGAAAATATAGGGGGTTAGCAGAGGACATGGTAACAATGACAGATTTTATAGAAAACCTTTATATATTACAGTATTTGGGGCTTTTTTTTTGGACAGGCTCTCCTCAGAGGCATATAGACAGGAGCTGTATTGTTGATAGGATCTACAGACACTTCTCCAGAAAGCGTCCTCTGTGGTCCTTCGCTTCATCCAGACAGAGCTGGGAAGATAACGCCATCCAAGAATAGACTCATCTACTACATCTTCCCTTTATGTGGGAGCGCTGCACACTCTGAGGGTGTCAGAAGTCCCGTGAGCTGAAAGACTTTGGTGACTGCATTGATTTTTACAGAGCAGGAATATGAGTAAGATGGATTAATCACCACCACACGGGGGTATGATGAAGAGTTTCATCACTCCTACTGAAAAGCTCTTTTATTTTTGGTGCCACCGAGGATAAAACCCCACTAATTTTTTAATTCATTCCTCCACTGGGCTCTGACAAGCCCTCAGATGGAAACATCAAGTGATTCCCACAGAGTTTATGTGAGCAACAATACTCACAGTAACACTCCAGTTCACTGCATCTGGTTCTGTTTACCATTGTGCTGCAAAACACTAACATGAAACAAATGCTTTGCATCTTTAATTGTTTTTATTTTCCGACAACTTCATCCCATCTTTATGCATGCAAATTTATAGTAATAATACTTTGTTTTAAACAATTCTTGAAGGATTTGAAACAATTTAAAATACAGCGATTATCTTAACTTTAATGACGCATGGCTTCACTTTACATGTGACAGATGTGGGGTAGAATGTATTTATGATATAGTCTAGTTTTATGTCTTTCTGAGGAATGAACAGTTATAACACAATATCCATGCCTGCCTGCAGTAAATTTAACTGACTGAAATAATTTAATCAGGGAAAACCTAAAGACAAAATATTGAAAGTCATTCACTCAAGTCAGAACCAACAGAGAATGGTTCTGATTTAAGTTATTCCAGCTGCATTCTCCATTGCCTCCGTGTTTTACACTATTGTCTTACAATTTATATACACACAAAAAATATGAGTTGGGGTTTTATGGTAATAAAGATAAAAGATTTAGCCTAAAGCAACTCTACCCCACTGTTTTGAGTCACTTGTTTTTATTCTAAGTGGTTCATAAGTTCAAAGAACTATAGCAATACATATTAATACCATGATAAACTCCTTTTTGACAAATTTTATGTCATCTAAGTAAAATGTAACACAAAAAATAATCTGAAGCAAAGACACTAACACAAATTCCACATCCTACTTCTACAGGAAAATGTAGATGGAATTTTACAGAGGTGATTAAATGTTTACTGGTGTCTCTCAGGTTGAGTTTAAAAACTACCTTTAAAATTCTTATTGATCCTTTTTTAGAAAAAAATTGGAACTAAATTGGATTTGGGTTCAGACGGCCTCTGCAGGTTAATCTGTAAGATCAATGAAAAAGGTAAAGGGAAAAACTGGGTACAGTTCTTCTAAAGTTCATTTAGACTAAAAGGCTGTCGGTTCCTGTTCAGATCAGTGTATTTATTTGTTGTTTCTCACCTTATTTTGTTTTTTCCCCAAGAACTAAGTTATTACCTCAAGGATGTGGAACAATTAGATTGACATACCACATATTTATAGCTGGGGTTTTTTCTGCTAGTTCTCGTCACAACCATAACAAAAATTAGATGCAATCATCAGGCTCTAATTAGTTGCCGCTTATTTTGGGGGCATCCTAGTCTCGCCTTTCATCACAAGTGTTTGGAAAAAGCTAAAATCCATTTGGATCTGTGATTTGGCCATCTCAGATGTGCAAAAAAGGATGAATATGCTATGTATGATGGAGGACCTGTGTGGCTGTGGCCTTGTTTCCAATCCAAAGACCCTCAAACCAAATAAAGTGCAAAGTAAAAAGGGAAAAAATACCAGCACAGTTTAAATAAAATTGGGACAATTAATTATTATTAATTGTGCATACATACATGCACTTATCTATAGCAAAAATTGTTGCCTTTGGTTATCTTTGCATTGTGTCATACCTTTTGGGGCCTGCATGATATCAGAATAGGGACTTTATGTCTTGCATTATGCATGCGGTTGTGCAGAAGTGCCAGTTGTCCGCATGGGAAAGCTCAGCTGTCACTCCGATCAGTCTTGGCACAGAGACAGGGAGCAGGTAGTCAGGACAGATACACGTGGATTCACATAGCTTTCAGCTGATCCATTTGGACATGCTACAATGCCAACATGGCCTCCTGCCAAACATCCTACTTGCTGAACTCAGAGCAGCATTCGCTTTTGACTTCGGCTCAGTAATATTTGTTGGAGTCTTATGCGCATAGATTGATTGCATGCATAAATACATGCAATCACGGGGTAGTGTGTGTGTGACTGTGTGTAAGCAAGTGTCTATGAAAATGTGTAAATGAGATCGCTTGGTACTATCAAAGTGCAGTAGGACTATGACACTGTTATAAATAGAAGGGAGGAAGTAAGGAAGGTTAAATCTCTGACACTAAATGAGTGGAGCGAAGCCATTTGAACCCCCACATGTCCAATTCAACCTACTTCACAGAACATCCTTCTATTTTTCATTGGCGCTGTAAAAAACGAAGTTGTTTTTTTTACTTGCATTGTTCCCCTGATCTGACACAGATCACTAAATTATCTCCCAAAGACCGGATGGAGGAAAATTTGTCTCTTTTGTGTTGATAATGCTCCAGTAAACAGAGGAGGTTTTTGCCTGTACTGAATACAACACATTTTCAGTGTTTCAGCAACCTCTCTAAGATTTCCGTCATGTTTGTGACCCATACTCTTAAACTCTGCTGCAGAGCCGTTCTCAGATGTCCAAGCACAACCTAGTTGCTCAATCATTCACTGCCTGCACTCCAACCACTGATCTACCTGACATGACTTTGAACACTGACTTTAGCCAGCTGCTAGTGGCAACTACCTTCAAAAATTAGACCCAAGGGACACCAGGACTCACTGCCAACATGGTACAGTGTCAGACTCTGTGCTGGGTTTGCAGTTTTTCAGCATTCAAAGGAAATCTGACAGGGCTCCTTATTTCTTTATTACAAAAAAAACAAACAGGGCAGACTAAGGACTGATCACATGCAGTCATCCAAGATGAATAGCTCTCCTGGGAAGCAATCACCATTACACTGCTTGCAGTCCATCCGTTTACTGTTTCTGTATCAATTTACAGGCTTCATCTGAGCTATTTTGTTTATTACCTCCAGCCGCCTGTTTGTTTGAGGACTCAGCTAAAAGCGCAGGGAATAAAGCTGGGTTTTGAATTTCGCAGGACCATAAGATGCTACTCAAGCACAATAAGGTCACATTAATTAGAGAAGTAAGTGCTGAAGATGTCTTCTAGAAGGATGGGCAGGGTTTGAGATTGACAGCAAAGTGAGGAATATCCTGTTTCTGCTCTGGTCCCCCTGTTCTAATCCAGCCTGGCATGTGTGGAGATCAGAGCTGGTCCCGGTGACTCTGAAGTTGGACCTGTTAACTCTCTGTTTCCTCTGCTGCTGCACATTCAGAACAAAAAAAAGAGCCATAAAGGGGGATCTAACGCCGGACCACTTCCACAAAGTTTTGGTTAAAGAAACTTTAAGTGACGTTAGCCAAACGAAACGTTCCCACAATTCATTTCAGGTGCTGACCC
>JAVLVB010000002.1:8114828-8150286 GCA_032876305.1 Orestias chungarensis
TTGGCACTGAGGTCTAGTGTTACCATGCAAAGGCAACACTCAGGCGCCGAATAGTGGATCCACACTCCTCTTATACTGCTCTGCTCATCAGTGCCAACCCGAAACACCTGGGAACCACGGGACTCCATCCTGGAGCCCCGTCACAGCGACCCCCGTGGCCACCTAGGAAACAGCACAGAATGACTCAACCTGACACTTTATAAGTCAGTTTACATCCCTTTTCATTCATTTTTGGTTAAGAGTAAAATGGGGGCAGAGATGTTGCAGGAGGATCGATCTCTTTTCTACCCAAGAAAATCTCCCTCTTTTACACAGCCCGATGTTGGCCGGTAAGTGAAAGGCTTATTAAGAAGATACCTGTGGTACAGAACTAGTGTGACAAGAAACTTGCATGCAAAGCCTAATATACTGTATTTGTCAGGACTGCCTCAGAACAAAACAGCAGCAAAATGCTTAGTAGTTTTCATCTTCCGCATCCTCTGGTCTTTTGTGTTCCTATTTGCATATTCATCCATTACAGAAGTCTTAAACATGTCCCACTCCCCAGAAAATTATAAAATATCATATAACTTTTAATATAAGTTTATATTTTTTTAAATGATATCAAAACAAAGACCACAAAAAAAATGACGCAAATCCATCAGAGGAAATAATTTGATGCACCAAATCATAATCCATGAAGGAGCAGCGCATGACCTGCAGATGTGTGAGGTGCAGAGAGCGTCATGTTCAGTGTCTTGATTCATTACTGGAGCAAAGCCTGATTGGCCATCATCGCCTCTCGGCTTCCAGCCAAAAATCCTGCGGCTATGATCTGTAAAATGCTTCAATACATCCTGCAGTGCAACAGAAAAATATTTGCCTTCCACCACATTTCTTACATCTTTCAGATCATATTACTAATTTTGATATCAGAAAAATGGACAAAAGCAGTGTTTTTTTTTAAAAGACTACACAAATGAAAAGCAATAAAGTGATATAAGTAAGATTTTTACCTGAGTATAAAACTAATCACCTCCTAACTGTAATAACTGGTAGCCCTCGGTGGCAGCAGCTCCCATTAATGTGCAAAATCAGGCAATTAGTCTTTTACATCACTTAATGGAAATCCTTTGGGTTGGAACATAAAGTTTGGCTTTTTGGCATCTTTTGGTCTTCTTCATATTGTCAGTGGGCTCCTTAAAAAATTTATTATTTTTTTTAATTGCTCTGATCTGACAGTAATCAGTTTGCATTATGAAAAATAGCTCCACAGTCCAAAAGCTCTCAAATATCTCATTTTCTGAAAGCTCTTGACTAGCAAAACCAGAAGCTCTAACACATGAATGGACACTCTTTAGGGCCTCTGGCTGAGTTCAGTGTGTCACTAAGGTTGGTCTATTAATAATCTCCTTTCTCCATCTAGTTGCTTTGCCATTAGCTCCGGCTAAAAATCTATTCACACAAGTCTGGCGAAGCTCTTAGTAATAATGAGTGGTTAATCCTCTCTGCCATTAGATAATACTTTTTACCAAACGGTTGCTCCACATTCAGAGTTAACCTCTCACCCAGCTTTGTCTGCCTCACTAATGATCAAATGCTTATTAAAATAAAAAAATTACTGTGAGGGTTAGTTTATCTTTTTCAACAGTTGGTCCAAAACCTGTCAGTAAATCATCTGAGAAATGTTTTGAACACACTAACAGGTAATCAATTAAGACTTTTATTCATAAATAACTGTTGATCAGACTTATTTAAACACACAGATCTGCCAATGTTGATTTCATCTTCCCTTGGAAAGTTGAGGGGCTCAAGAAATCAGATATTTTGTTTATTCATAGGAACGTATTTTTTTACTGTAGTCTCAGTCATATAGACCATTACACTGTTATAATTCTGGTCTGTAAGCATGTTTTGTTTACATTCCTTTCTGCTCCATGAACTTATTACCTGTTCATCTCACCTGTGCTGCTCCTGCTCATTCTTACGACCTGTATCAAGCCCTTTATTGGCAGTGCACTGCCAGGCCTACAGTGTCAGATTACCGAAAACCATTGGTTAATTAATGTCCACCGTTCCTTATTTGCTAATTGCCTAATCCTGTTCTTGTTTCTGTCCTCTGGGAGACATTTTATCCTGTTCTGCCTTGCTAAAAATTGGACAATTCCCTGGCTTCCGCTAACTGGACACCTACCATATTTCTTTCTCTCAACTTTCTCTCCTGACTTACCCATGGACCTGTGAACATGAATCTGTCTACCTGTGTCTGATCTCATTCCTGTGCTTTGATACCCGATTCAAGACTAATCCTCAATTTGGCCGCCCTGTGCTGCTTACATGGTTCTGACGCAAATTAACTTATTTATTTACTCTCCTCTGGCAGCATTACAGGGAACCCATATTTTAATTTCCCCCAAACTTCCTGGATTTTAAAAAGGTTAGTGGCAATTACTGTAAACCCTAACCTGTCTTTCTGCCTCCAAAGGTTCCTGAGCCATCTGCTGGTGGTTTCCTGGCCATTTAATAACCCCTTTCACGAAAAACATTTAACGCTCCTCTGTTGTGTCTGATGGAAATTTAGGGTCTTCCCAAAATTGTTCCTTACACAAACATGCGGTTCATAATTTGTACAAATCCCTTTTTTAAAATAATATACTTGCTATGCTGATTTTTACATAAATCTATCATTTTAAATAATTACCATGTTGCACTCTAACAAGGTTTCAAGGACCTTTGAAAGACAAGCAGGATCAAAAATCCCACTGTGTACTAAATAGTGAGTTTTCCCCCTTCCAGTCCAAATATTCATTAAAACACTGTTGATGGTGATCCAAACTTTGACCAAATCACTGACGCAACTAAAAGCATTTACACAGTTTCCATACATAAAAGTACATCAAACTGCTTCTTAAAGCCAGCAAGACCTTGTAGATAAAAAGGATAATTGAAAACATATATTTGGTAGAGAGTATGGACACCACGAGGCTGGGTTTGTTCTGACCTAAATATGAAGCAAAAGGTATTTCAGTCCCTCAAGACAGCAGCGTTTTACACAAGTGTAAAAACGGATCCAGACTGGTAATGTAGTAACTTTTGTATCCACAGCATATTTATTAGATTACTGAAAAATGAAAACAGCTATTTCTAATTCTGTAGGGATTCATCCATCCCTTCAAAACTGTGAAACCTACTTGATTCAGCTTAAAACCCTAAAACACCTTTTTTGGAAAATGTTTTAGACGACAAGATAATAAAATGTCCTTCATATTTGTTGACACTTGAACCTCTGACAGATTTACTTTAGACCAGAAGCAATTTAAAAACTGTTTCTTACAGGATGCATCTATCCTTTTCCCTTTAGTGAGAAGTGAACAAGGTGACTGACCACTTTGAGAGTAATTGGACAGCTGATTGTTGTAAATCGCCAAAGGCAAAACAGGCAGGATCTCCCTCCAACTGTTTGGTGTATATAAACATACTTAATGAGGACATTAATACGTTTGCAGTCACATAGTACCAAGAATCAAAAGGAACAACAGGGATTCCCTGTTTTTCTCTAATTTAGATTGTGCAGAAAATATTTTTTTATCTTCTCCAACTTCTTCCATGGTATACAATGGAAATTGGAAACTGTGATGAATTTAGTGTATTTTGGGGAAATTACAGGACATATATTTACACAAAATCTTTCTCTTCATTTTGTCATTTCAGCAACCTTGGCCTGTTATAACCACTAATATGTCTATATATTGACGATACTTATTTAATCAGCGGAAATTAGGAGAGAGTCACTGTACACAGGTTGCCAAGCCATCACGGACAACATGGTTAACAACAAGCTACAGATACTGGAAGCCAGAGAAAACAGATGCATGAGCAGAGATTTGGACACCGGACATGTTTGCTAGCAAATATGCCTTCTTGGTTAAAAAAACTCTCAAAATGACAGTCTGCATTTTATGATAAAATATTTTGTTTTTGACAAGCTTATTTGGTTTTTATTTTCCTATATTCAGTCCCAAGGATGGTCAATGAAAACACTTCCTTTACCAATGATCTTCTGTATTCAAGGTTTCACGCAAATTTGCTAAAGTGTGTGCATTCACAAGTAAGCATTAAAAATTTCTGTGAATTTTAAAGCTTACAAATAACCAAAGGGCTCCTCATTCGGGTGGTTTAAAAGAATATCTCTTTAAAATCAAACAACTTCAAATGCATAAATATTTATGACAGAAACAGACTTGATATTTAATCTTCAGAGCAACGTCTAATTGTGCAGTCAGACCGTTATGCTTTGCAACTTGATGACAAGATGAGATGAAGTCCTGTACTAGATCTATTCATCCATTCATCTTTTGTCAATTTTTTTATTTTCTCGACTGTGCTCGGAAAGAATGCATTTATTCATTCTGCTGTATGTGGGAGGAACTCCTTTTTTTAATTATTGTCCAAAATCAGAAAAGTTATTTATTTATTTCTGCTTACAATTCAGCACTGATTCCCAGCGGTGAAATTGACATCATATCTGAACAAAGCCTCCATTTGTCCAGCCCCTATTTGTTTTGAATAAATGAGGACATGCTTTTTGATGAGGCTCAAAGAATACAGAATAACAATATTTAAGCAGGTATTGAATGTATCAAATGCTTTTTTTTTCGGTTGACCATTGAAAATAGGCTATTAATGTCTCTTTGTGTGTAATTAATGTATAAAATGCGTTTTGCTTAGCATTCAACCATCAACTGTATTTCATATGCCTTTATTAATATTCAACACAGCCATACAATATTTAATGCACAACCCTGTGGTCTTTGCTATTTTTCCAAGATTTTTGTAAAATAGTCTTTTGTTTCTTTCCCTTTAAAAAAAATGAGTTAATTTCTTCTTCCTTTTTTTTGATCTGAATCATTTTTTTCTTTTCATACTGAACTGCTTCACTGTAAGTGCTTTGAAATGAATGTTCAAACTGCCAAGTGAATCATTGTTATGTTAGTTCATGTTCCAGCACGACATGCGAAAATTAAAGAAAGCTGTCTTTGTCTGAGCCAATCGCAGAAAACAGTAAAACCTTGTATAAATGATGCTCATAGTGAATCAGGTGGTCATCACAACTTTAACCTTTGTAACCAGCAACCAGTTATTTGTTCTAAAAACAATAAAAATAATGCAATAAAATAAAAAAAATATCAACAGAAATAAAAGGAATAGTCTGTATTTTGCTCCTAGGATTTATTTTTGTGAAGCTTAGTTCTAGTTGGAAATCAGTGCATATTGACAGACCTGCTTCCCTTGGAAGTGCAATGACCCACAAGTGTAAAGGCTTATCCTCATCATGCTGCATGGTACCTACACAAAATCTTCCCAGAAAAATGGAAATATTAAGGGCACAAGAAAGTGCCACAGTTGCCTGCTCAGTTGTGCATGAGATAATAAACATTGGGAGGCTTTCATCTGAACACTTTTCTCAGAAATACTCTCACACATGAATGAGCAGCAAACAAGTATAATACTTTGTTAAAGGCTAGACCCCCAAGCCTCAAGATCGCAATTATTTCCAGAGCACTATGTGAACAGGTTGTTACAATTGGCTCAGGGCACTTTTCTAAACTCCTGACTCATAAATATGGACGTCGCACGCTTAGTTTGTGTTTTATGAAAAGTAATCAATGTGCACAAAACTAAATCTAGAGCTTAACATTTCCTGTCACGTGTTTGCAAATGTCGTTGAATTGTTCTGTTCCTCTTGTCAAACAAGTGAGGTTTTACAGCTGCTACCTGCCTCTTAACGCAAGCAGAAACAAAAACGATTCTCATTCACGCATGCAACACACGGGCTGGATCGATTCATTGTGCCACGAGAGATGTGTGCGTGATGGAGGGATAACAGGGGGATGGGCCTGTGTGCTGCTGGTGGCTTTCAGGCTCACTCTGTGCATTCTTGCTTCTGTGGAGCACTGATGGAAGCATTTGGAGCATTTTAAGCACTGACTTTTGGAGATTACAGATCATTAAATATAATACTAACTGTTAAACCTCCATGATTTTTTGATCTACTGTACGGATTCTATTTCGTTTTCCTTATAAAGAAGACTTGACTTGACGAAGAGAGGAAGCTTTCATTTCACATCAAGGTATGGTAAAATTTAACAAGGTATGGTAAAATTTAACATTGTTTCTTGCCTATGAACATCAATCTTCTTTTAGATGTGCCTTTTGTTGCAAGTCATATGACTTGCAGATAAGTTGCATTCTAAAGCGCTCATAGAAAACTCTCTATCTCTTTATCGCTATCATTATTTGAAAATCACAACAAAACTCACCTGATTGAGCCTCTGAAAATAACTGAATAAATATGACTGGGAAATCATATAGATTACAACGTGCCATTAATATTTAGTACACAAATCATACAAACACAGTGTATACAATAAAGATAAAAGACAAAAACATAAAACCAAATGCTGCAGTGAAAAAACTAAAAAACTAAAATAAATGAAAATTGCACCCATTTATAAAATCTTGCAGTTGTACTTGTCATCCAAGATAGGAGGAGTGTGGCATAGTAGTTCTCTTGCAATTGGCAGGCTGTAGGTTTAATTCCAGCTGCCACATGTCAGCGTGCTCCTGGGCAAGGGATTTAACCCCAAATTACTTCAGCGTAAAGCACTTTGAGTGTCGGTTGATTGGAAAAGTGTTCCGTTTTAGGGTGTCTGCAAAATTCTCATATTTTTCTCTATCTTTATGTAAAATGAACAATTGTTGTTTTTGCACATGTTCATACTCAAGTTGTTTGCCATGAGGTGCCAGAGTGAGAATGATTGCACTAAATTTAACACACCTGATCCATTCACACCTGAGACCTTCTAACGCTGACATGTCACATGACATCTGGCAAATGCTTAATTTAGCTAATCTGAAAATTTTCACTTATTTACATTGCCTGCACAGCAGCATATCCACACTATTATAAAAGCTATAGACTGATTTCACAGTATTTAGCTGTCACACCTTTGAAATTGTCCTATGATTATACTAAGTGAGATGCAATGAAGACATTATATGACAAACTATATCCAAACGAATCTTATTAATCGTATTTGTTCATAAAAGTCGGCAAAGTCCACTACTACTGTCCACTCTTACAGTGTGACAGTAAGGAGATAGGCATTGGATTTTATACCGAAGCAAGAGTTGATTGAGACTACCTCTGACAGAGAAGAGCTCAATGAGCACAGCAAGCGACCACTGTGTGAATCTCAAACAGGTCAATTTGCGCTGTGCTCACTGTGCAGTGATTTAACGTCTTTACTAAGGTATTACTGTACCTCTCCGTGTTAACTTTTAGTCTGATATAAACTGTAAAACATGAGCTCAGCTTCTGCTAAATCAGGCATGCATCATTTAAGAAATCAGTTTATAAATGTAATATGACTCTTGGCTTTATTTACAGACAAAGCGCCATCACTCAACCCCACAGCAACTGTTGCTCTCAAACGAATTATCAGATTCATGACATTTTCCAGCTTTTTTTCTACTAAGATAGTAGAAGCCATCTGTGTTTACGCAGGGTAACTAGGATTACATTCTAATGGACCATTTCAATGCTGTCACATTAATAAAACTTTTCCCTATAATCATGTTCTGGATATATAAAACTATTAGTCATACATTAGACTTGCTGCAAAACATATTTAAAACTGATACATCATTGCAAACAAATTCACAGTCCGAAGCTAGTACATTTAAAAAAGCAAACAAATTCTTGAAGCTCATCAGATCAGTAATATTGAGGGAACATCTATTCTCTGACCAGAAAAGCACCTCTGTTCAACTCTTTATTGTGATTATTGCTCCCCCGCTCCATTTAACAGTCAGCAGGCATTAATAATTGTTATTAAAATTTTATAACTGTCATAATCCCCATGATTAAATAACCTAAAATACCTGTATTTAATTGCCACCACACCCCCTCAGACTCAGAATTAATCTATCAGTATAGAGGTAAAATTTAGGTTTCAGAAGTTTAAAAAAAACAAAAAAAAACAAAACACTTTGTCCATAAGAACCCATCGTGGGTTTAAATGCGTTTCAGATCTAACTTGTTCAGGAAGGTCGTTGATGTGATGCAAATGTTAGACTAAGCTATAAATACACTCACAGTATAAAAGGCCAATACGTATTGATGTTTAGAAGGTGTAATATGTAATATGTAACATGGCAACATAGCAATGGATAGGGCAGTGTAACACCCCTCCCTTACAGCCAATGTTTTTTGCATGGAGTTTCCATGTTATTCCTGTTCTTGTGTGTTGGTTACTTTAAATTGTCCTTAGGTCTGAGTGTATGTGTGGATGGTTATCTGTCCAGCCTGTCTGTTTAGGCTGGGTCTGTTCTGGGGACAAATGTTGAATCTCTGGAGTTAATGAAAGAAATAAGGATTTTACATACAATCAAGAAAATCATGGATAACCCTGAACATCCTCTTCATGGCACTGTTATTGGAAAACAGAGTCTCTTCAGTCAGACGCTTCTTTAGCTTAGTTGTGAAAAAGAACGCTACAGAAGATCTTTCCATTACCATCTATAACAGGTCCTTAGTTGAATGAGTCACTTGGACAACATTTAATTTACCTTCATGATGAATAGTATTTTTGATAGATTGACTGATTTGAATAAGAAAACCTGAACCCTGCTTTGTTTGCAATGGTAGGTTGTCTGTTAAAACTGACAGATTGTTTAGAACAGTTCCTGAATTATTCTACATGACAACCTTGTTGCACCGAATGAAAATTTACCCCAGCACATGATACTGCCACCATTACTTAAGTGTTGTGGTAAAGTAGTAATAACCCATATTGATTGCATGGGATATTTGACACATATTGATTAAACAAGAAGGTAAGCAAAATCTTTTTTCATATTAATCTGTAGGTGTGATTTTTAAGGTTTTCCATGCATTACTTTGTTTCTCAGCACTGCCATTTTACTGAATAGTCTTGCTAAAGCATTAGAATTCCCTGCTTTCCAAAGTGGAAGTTACTATTCGTGCGTACTGAAGAGGCACATGTCCAAAGTTTATCAGTAACAAAGAGGACATTTGATATGATTATGAAGAAAGCAACTCATGAACGATGCTGTTACGTAATGCAACTGAGTTCAGTCGGATGGGAAATCTGCAAAACAAGTAGACATGCTCACAAAATGACTCAACATGTATTTGGTCACATCATAGGTATGGATCTACAACACGGGTTCTATCGGCATGTGGACGTCCCGGACCACGTTCACTACATCGTTGCCTTCTTTGTCTTAGTGATCGGAACAGTAGGAGTTTCTGGGAATGCCTTGGTCATGTATGCTTTTTCCTGGTAAGCAAATTGATTATTATCAAGATGTGTTTACATTAAAAAACACAATCTACTTATACTTGGAGTAAAAGTTTTTTCTCTAGATTTATTTTATCCCTTAAAAAAAAAACATGTATGTGATCAATTTAACCACCTTCTTGAGGACAAAAAAGATGAAAAGTAAAACACTTATATACAATTGTTGTATATGAGCAATCGTCTTATTTTTCCACCTTTAAGGAATTTGTAGGTAAGGTGATCATACAAGAAATACCTATATGAAGGATTTAGAAAAAGGTCATTCTTTGTGGATTTTATCATAATATTTGTAAGGTTAAAAAAAAAGAAGGTATTTTTAAAAATTAATTGAATTCATAAATTTTTTTCTAATATATTTGTACATATTATTTGTACATACGGATATAAAAAAAGTAATTAACAATACTAAAAATGAACAAAAACATATTTAGCTTTTATTAAGTCATCATTCCATCAAACACATTAGGATATCTGTCTTTTATTACCACATTCAATTAGTAAAATCTTACACAGGTGTACCAACAAATGTACTCGATAAAACAAATGCTATTTACCATTTTTGGAGCTGTTTGATGCCCTTAGAAAGAGAATAGCGGCTTATGAGTCTAAAAATAGTTTAAAGGTTTAGAAAGAATTCCCGCATTAATTACACTATATGGAAAACAGTCTACATATGGAGGAAGCTGATCACAACTACCAACATTTTTTGGTCTACTTGTCCAAGCAAGTTTACCATGAAAGGATTTACAATATGGTTAAATAAGTAACCTCTTATCCTCTGTAAAGTAGCTTTAATGTGGCAGGATATGCCCAGCTCAACGCCATGGTCATGCATTCTACTGTATATCAAACTAGAGATATATTTGTTCTTTTTAAAATATTTATGTAGCATTTTCATGATATACTGTTGATTTCATTTAGGTTTTTTGTGCTCAAATGCATCCAAATACAGTGTAAAAAAACAACCGAAGCACCAAACTGCCCAAGCCTGACATGTCTGTGACATTAGGACAAACTACTGGTGATGTGCATCTCACTCAAATGATGCATCACTCAATCGCATCTCATGTCACACTCGTCTAGTACACACAAACACACTCTGCCTGGCTGAGCTGTGTTTACTCCTATTGATATTTTATTTCAGTAACTGAGCATCTTATTTAGCACAAAATCAACCAGAATATTAGGGGTCTGAAAAACAAAACTGTCTAAAATGTTTTCATGCAAAGCAAGTAAATGTTATTTCTGTCCGATTTTAACCAGTCTTAAATAAATTCTACTTAACAAACACTACTGGATTAGTGGTTGTATGATTCAAAGAAGGCTCTACAACAGTTTATTTATGTTTTCAGGCTGACAGCATGTTACACCGATATCAGCTCAGCCACATTAATTATTTATCCTACATGTGTGTTTAGAAAAATCTGTTGCCCTTATAAAAAGTTGAAGAACATTTTAAGCTAACATGTTTTAAAAAAACGAACAACGGTTTTAGTTGTTTACATATGGAACATATTCCGTTCCACAAATTCCTAGTAAAATACTAGGTTATCTAAATATATATATATATATATATATATATATATATATATATATATATATATATATATATATATATATATATATATATTCTACCACTGTCAGATCAGATGAAGTATTTGTTTGTCATAAACATTTATAAATACCTTAAACCTTACACATCAAACAAGGTTGTGACATAAATATGCATGTAAATGTCTGACGTGTTCCCAACATAAATTATAAACTGCAGCGATAAAAAACATTGTGGATAGAAATCTATAGTGTCTTTAAATGTATTCACATCCTTAGTGTTTTGTATCCTTTTTATTGGTTATACAAATGAACCAAGATGAACAAGATTTACTTTAAAAAAACAAAACAACTAAATTCCAGAAAACCTCAACACTTTTATAATCTACATTAAAAAAAAAGGTGTAAAAAGATGAAAATTAATGAAAAGTGTTTTAACTAAAATAAGTGGTTGCATAAACATTCACCTCTTTGGCTGGAAACACAGCATGGGGTGCATGTGGGGAGGTGTCTGTCAGACTTCTGCACCTGGATGCTGCAATTTTACTCCATTCTTCCCTGTAAATCTCGTTAAGCCTTAACAGACTGTGTAGGGATTAGCCATTTTCAAGTCCTGCCACCAATTCCCTACAGGATTGAGGTTCAGAATTTGACAGGGTCACTCTAGAACATCCTTTTTTCTGTGTATCTTTGCCTTGATAACTTCGGGATTTCACTATTGCATATATTTCTACCATTATAGGCTGACAATTTTTATCATGGGTTTTTTGCATTTGTGATTATATGTACTTTATGGGGTTTGTAAAAACTAATGTCTTGTCTAGTGAAAAAAAAAGTTTTGTATTGGTCTCATCAGACCAAAGAACTTTCTGCTACTTCGTCATCCTATTTGCCACATGGGAAACTAGTCAATCCTTGATATCCATCAACAGTGGGTTTGTCATTGCCGCTCTCCCGTAAAGCTTTGACTTGTGAAGAACCAGGGCAACAGTTGTTGTCTCCCGTACCAGCTGCTGAAGCTTTTAACTCCCTCAGCATAGTTTTACTGGTGTCCCGGTGGCCGCTTTCTCCATTCTCATTTTAACTTAATTTAACTTCAAAAAAATTATAAAGCAGGTCTAAACTGGTAGATTATTGTAGCTTTGCATTGTTTTCAATTGAAGGGTTATAAATACCATTGTAATGATTTGTGAGATAAACATAACATTTTATTCAAAAATTCTTAACTCTGATGTTTTTCAGCGACAAGAAACTTCGAACACCTCCCAACTTCTTCATCATGAACCTGGCCATCAGTGACTTCCTTATGGCAATCACACAGTCGCCAATCTTTTTTGTTAATTGTCTCTATAAGGGTTGGGTTTTTGGAGAAACAGGTATATGGTTTATCATTCTCACCAATAACACATATGTCATTAGAGGAAAATAAATCTAATACTATTTGAACAAAATATTTTGTACAAAAAATTCTCAGTTTTGGGAGCAGATATTTCTTGTATTTGAAAGTTGAAGCTTGCTCCCTCAACTAATGTATATTTTCTTGGTGCTGATGAAATAAGGAGGTTGTTGACAAACTGCCTTTTCTGTGTTGTTCCCACACAGGTTGTAAAATATATGCCTTCTGTGGGGCTTTATTTGGAATCGCTTCGATGATAAACCTTCTCGCCATCTCTATAGACCGCTATATAGTAATCACCAGGCCTTTGCAGTCCATAGGATGGACTTCAGCCAGACGCACGTGCCTCATAATTGCCCTGGTGTGGCTTTATTCACTCGCTTGGAGCCTTGCACCACTTTTGGGATGGAGTAAGTACCTTATTAAATTCACCAATAATGTCTATCACCCGATACTTTTATTGCTTTATATTTGTTTTATGCATTTTTAAAGGTTCTTATATACCTGAGGGGCTGATGACCTCTTGTACATGGGACTATGTGACATCTACTCCAGCCAATAAAAGTTACACTTTGATGTTGTGCTGCTTCGTATTCTTCATCCCTCTGGGCATCATATCCTACTGCTATTTGTGCATGTTCCTTGCTATCCGCCATGCAAGCAGGTAAAAACACGTTGCCATTCATTTGTCCCCAAAGATTATATTTAAATTGTTGAGGCTGTAATCTCGCACTTAAGACTGTCAAGTTTTTAATTGTGTTTATGGCTTGACTCGGACTGAGCCATTCTGGATCTTCAAAAACATTTTTTTTTTACCCATCAAAAGTCTGACAGGTTTTTGTGAGCTTGCTATTTGAAAACCTCCTTACAGGACACATCACCATTAGGGGATTTTCTAATTTTTCAATATACGCCAAAACATTCAATTTCGTTCTCATCTGAGTTGAATACCAGCTTCTAGATGTTTGCTGGGACCACATAAAGGCTTGTGGGAAACTTTAAGTTGTACCTAATTTTTTTTCTACACTGTTTTTTTGTTCCTATTATTTGTGCAAATCAGAAAACTTTCCCAACATAAGCTCAAGATCTATGCGCTGAATTGAAGTTTATTATCACTTTACTTCTAATGCCAGTTCTATAAGAAGGCATCCAAGTGAAGGGTGTTGAATACATGTATTCACAATAATTTTTTTCTTTTTTGTTACTTTTCCACCTTACAGTTTTGCATTATTTCACACTGGTGTATATCTTAAAATCGTGATATAATAAAACAAACAACATTTTGGTCTTAACATGAAACAATACAGTAGGAAATCTTTAAAAGAGCCAAGAAAATTGAAGCAACTGGAAATCAGACTTTTATGGCTGTTGTGAAGATGTTGCGGGAGGTAAATAAATAATAGTACCACTACTTAAATTCAGCAATATAATGTAGTTAACTTAAATAAAATTATGAAGTGTGCTGTGTAATGTCACTCTAGTTCATATTTTTCAACTGTAGCAGCGTATTAATTTGAACCTTTCCATTCTTTTGCATTCAGAGATGTTGAGCAGTTGGGCTCCCAGGTGAGAAAGTCAACGTTGATTCAACAGCAATCTATCAGGACTGAATGGAAATTGGCTAAGATTGCCTTTGTGGTCATCATAGTGTTTGTACTTTCCTGGTCACCCTATGCATGTGTCACTCTCATCGCCTGGGCTGGGTAAATATAAAGGTTTATCATGAACCTTATTCAATCTAAATGGTATATCAGTGCCTATAAATGATTGAATATCATTTCATTTGTCAACACGCTCTGCCTTTTAGATGCGCAAACCTTCTCAATCCGTACTCCAAAGCCGTTCCTGCTGTCATAGCAAAGGCATCTGCCATTTACAACCCATTCATCTATGCCATCACTCACTCCAAATACAGGTGCGTGCAGACTTTTTGTCAACCACAAACTAAAGATTAAAATAGAAAAGCCAACAATCGGGGTATATTTAAACAGGGACACCCTTGCAGAGAGGGTCCCCTGTCTACACTTCCTGGCCCAGGCCCCCAAGAGGAATGGTATATTAACTTCAAACAGCAAGTCCTCCTTTAAGGGCTCGGTGCTTAGCCGGCAGTCATCAGTCTCCCAGTCACAGTTTCAGAGAGTGTCCTCCATGTCTACAACAGACACTGTGAGTATGAGCCGTCCTATTGACTTTTAAAAGGCAAAAATACGTAGCTGGAGATTCTAATTACAACATGATAGTTTTAAATTGCAGATAGCAGTATAATGTTCACACCTGTGTTTCAATTCACAATCTTTGGAGAGCAATAAATACTATTGTTGCTAAATTTCCTCAACTTATCTATAGTATATATATATATTTACCTTTTTTGGAGTAGGTCTGCAGTGATCTGGAGCTGGATTCTATGGATCAGAGTCACTGTACTAAAATCAGTTATTCACCTGGAGATGTAAGAGGAAAAGAGCCAGATTCTTTCAGTCCAAGTCAGGAGAAGGTAATGTCTGTATGCATCAAAGTAGTAACTGATATTAAATGTGAAAAGGCTGCTAAATTATCTTCAAAAGTATTGTCGTCTGTCTCGTTTTTCTCCCCCCACATGTTTTCCCAGACTTCAACTCCACAGCAAACTTCACAGAAAAATGGGTCCACAGTATGTCACATCACTTTATCAATGGCCAGGAGGACGACAACGTTGGAAGCATAACCACAAAGAGAAAGCAGTTTCGACAAGAGGAAACTGAGGCACAGCAGCCACAGAAAGAGAAAAATAAGGAAGAATCACGGGTGCTAGAAACTTTGAACAGTCATGTATCTGTCTTTTTCCCCCTGAGTGGTCATATCCAAATCAAAGAAAAAAAGCTTACGTACTTTGGTGAATAGCGGGATGGTGCACTAAGCCAACAGGAAGAACCTGATAGTTTGTTTACAACCACTGGAATGTCCTGCTCAGTAAAAAAAAAGACTGCAAAATTTCTGAAGCACAAGTTGAAACGCAACAGCTTATTCCAAACTGACTGGATCCATGTTTCTAGATGTTTGACTGAGACTGCAGGTGTTGTTGAAACACGACACAACTACAAATAAAACTCCTCTCACCAAAGACGTTAAATCTACCTTTGTCTGTATCTGTTGAAACCGTTATTTCATCATTTGATCTGTGTACTTACACGATAAATTTTTTTAATAACATTCCCCACAATGTTCAACCTCATCATTCACAAAAAGGAACAAAATAAAAAACCTCAAAGGAGCTAAGTTCAAAATAATTTACCACGTTTATATCTAATTTATGTGAACAAGCCTCTGATTATTCTTTACCTATGTTGGAAACATATATTTTTTTTTAGATAAACTTATATTCCCAATTTATGGCTAAAACCATGTTTAAGAAAATCTCCTTTACCTACTGACAATGATAGCAATGCCTTGAAACATTTAGGCTTTCATAGTGGCTGTTTCGTCTAACACTGTAGAAAAGCCACAGCAGTTCTCTCTGAGTCCAAATTTTGATGGTTAAATGTCGAGTTGTTTCTGTATTTTTTTTTATGTTGTATTTATTACTCTGAAAGTTGTAGGTCCGGGACAGGAGCTAATTTCTTGTTTCTATGTCCAGACATATGAAGATCAACAGACTTTTTCTTCTTAAATGTTATGTTATGTTCTCTTCTTTTAAAGAAGGGAATTGGAGAACTGAGCCTCCATGCTAAGCCATATGCGTTTCCAAGGGAAACAACTAAATCGTGTATAACTAGTTAAACTTTTCTGTAAAGTAAGATCAATCTAAAATACATTAAAAAAGGTTGCAGATATAATCATTCTATGGAAATTCTTTGGAGACTTAGAGTGGCGGTTAAACGTTTATAAACATAGTGTGAAATGATGTCTTTCTGCTAAAAGGTAAAAGATTAGGGTTTTTCAAAGTATCTTTTGGGGTTTGCCAATAGCTCTGGAGGGTTTTCTCTTTCTCTGCTACCTTTGTTCTTTTTAAGAAGTCCACTAAAACTACATATAGATTGTGTTCAAAATGTTTTAGATGAGCTTTTTCATGTTTGTTTGTTTGTTTGTTTATTTATTATTACTGCAGCTTTTGGCAAAACAACATTTATAGTTATGTAAAACAGAAAGATGATGTGGTTTTAACATATTTGGAAATTTGGATCTTTAAATGTAATGTTAGCAATACTGACAAGTCCAAATAATTTTATTAAACAATAAAGGTGGGAAATAAAAAAGCCTTTGCTCGGTGTGAATTCCCATTTTTGTTGCATCCTTTGTGTTGTTTAATTGCAGTTAATTGAGAAAAATTAGACAGTATTTGAATATTTCTCATCAAATCATTGAATATTTAATAAGATTCATTGCTCATTACTGTATGAAACACAAAAACCGACTGTGAACCAGATTGAGTTTTTAATTCTAAACACAAACCATCGAAACTTCTACAGTCATCATGTGATCACTGTGTACAGGTCACCAGTCCTAACCAGGGCAATAGAGCAAGACAGGAAAAACAACCATGCACACCTTCATATAAGGACAATTGAAATAGATTACATTTACATTAAAATAATATAGTATGTAAGTATTTCCTAATTATGCATAAAAGATTGGAAAACATCTTAATATAAATGTTTTATAAATGTAAAATTAAAGGACAACATGTGTTTCAAAAACGTTGTGTCACAGGCATGTATTCAGATATACTTTAAATTTGATAACTGATTAAAACAATTTTGCTATCAAGCTTTCAGGCTTTACCGTGTCTCGATGAAATAAATCCACCCAACCGTTTTGATGCTTCATCCATTGTCATAGTATTACCTCTTTCCTAATTCTTCTGATTCAGAAACATGTCCATCATGTTGGTCCATCTTTTTTACATTAATACCTGGATTTCCCAGACGGTTTGTTTCCCTGGTTAGGTATGATAATCTGAAGGAATGTAACAGTGCCTTAGATAGACATCTTTTGCAGATGACTGATTTAAAAGCCTTACATGTAGGGATTTAGCTGCAGCACTCCCAGTAAGCCTCCAGTCAAATATTCTGAACTGTGTTTCTACATAGCCTTTAAAGAGAATCTGATTTCATTAGACAAGACCTGTAATTTTCATACATTTTGTTGGCAAAAGCTCGAATACTTCATATCCCAAGCTATAAAAGGCCATGGAACCTTCATCACTTTAAATGAAAATAAAGAAGCATTTTGGCCACTAGAGGGCGCATAAACACTGTGTCACTGAACATTGTCTAAATGACTTTCATTAAAAATTCATCAATGCAGCAAATTAATGTGAAATAAAATATTTACACGTAGTCTAAAAAAAAAAATCAAAAAAATCCGAACTTTTTTTTTTTTTTTTTAGCTCTGTAAGAATTACCAAAATCCTTCATATTTGCTAAAATTCAAGAGATACTTAATTGAGCAACCCCTCCCACACTTCCCAGTTAGAGCAGTGTTCTCTGGGTTGATGAATGGATGGATGGATGGATGGATGGATGGATGGATGAATGGATTGCTACACCTACAAAGTACACGTACATTTCATTATTATTAACAAACATTTCTTATTAAAAAATATAAATTGAGACAAAGGTTCTAGGAATAGTTTGCAATTCCTCCTGAACAAACTGATCTTGACCTTGTTGTCTTTCGACTCATGTAACTAATTTGCTAGAATGGTTATATTGATGGTATTGTGGAATTACGCTTGTATATGTTCCCTAAATATTTACACATAATGCTTTTACCCCATGACGCTATTAGGTTATCAGCCTTGCAAAATTCCCGTTTTTTCCTCTAAACGTAAGCACTTCAGTTTTAGTTTCCACTTGACCCAATAATATTGTTTTCAAATTCTAAATTGTAATCTTGCTTTTTATGTTGGTTTTGGTGTAATCTCTTCTTCCTCGCTGAGTGGTCTTTTAGCTCATCATGCAACAGGACTTATGTCTCTGTGTTTAATAATGCCCCTGTTTATCAGGTACAACAATGATCTTTCCATGGTCTTACCTTGGCCCTGTGGTTGTTAAACAAAATCTGCACCAAAACATCTTAATCTCTGGGACACAAAACCAGTTTCCGTCCAGAACAGTATGATGGTTGGAAATTCCCATGGTGTTAATGTTTGGATTATGGAAACCTATCTGAATGATAAACCAGATGTCTTGACGTCAAGTATTCCAGTCTTTGCATCTTTTCTGATTTCTTTTTTTTTTTAATGATGTCCAACAAAAAAGAAACCTAGTTTTAAAGCCAATTATTCTGCAAGAAAAGAAGAATTGCTGTAATCCTGACTGACCAAAAACCGAAAAGACTTAGTCTGACACTAAGGTAAAAAGTGTTACGTCTGCCTTTAAAAACTGTGAATGTAAAAGCTTGGTCTCGACTGTTCATTTGGAAAAATCCAAACATTGCCCAAACAATTACATTGAAATTATCTCACAGTTGTTATGTGTTACAATTAGATTGATCTTGAAGACAAAGAGTGTGTGAAACTCGATTTACTGAACACTAATGATACTTGCAGTTACACTCTTTCGCCTCACAAAAGGCATCAGTCTGCTGATAGTGGTGCACACAGCACAGAGAAGACGCCATGTGATCTGTCTGACCTGTACACTGAGGTATTTACTGGAACACATGACTTCACTGTCCACTGATCCAGCAGAAAAGCTGATGCCCGGTCAGCCTAGATTTTTTAATACTTTTTCCATAACGATATGCAAAAGTATGCTCCTCATTCCTCACAGAAGCTGACTTTCCAAAACAGAAATGGGTTTATTTAAATGATTAGTTCTGGTGTAGGCATAAAAAAGGCCATTATTGGGGGTAAAATATAACATGTACAAATATGTAAAATAAAATCTGATGTTTTTTTTAGTGCTGACGAGCACTAAACATATGACATAAATCTGACCTTACATAGATATCTAACCAAACATGTAGGTTTAAATTATTAGAACAAAGTTTTACGTTTAAGTCGGAATAAAAAACACTCATAAAGGAAATGGGGCGTCAAAATGTGAAAAAAAAGTTATTCTTAACCCTAAGAGGATTTTGCAATATGTTTTGGGATGGAAATATAAAACAATACATGCATCAATCTGAATTCCACCAGCCAATAAAGACTTTTTAGTTTTCTTGTTTAGTTTTACATTCAAATTTCGACCGAGTCCAGATTTCTTTCTGAGGACTACCTACTACAAAAACTAGTTTGAGTAAACTTTTTTTTTATACCCGAGCAATTCCGCAGAAAAGCATGTCTTTAGCTATCACTTGATTGCCCAACACAAAACAAAGTGCTTTTAAAAACATGTTGATTTCCATTGATCGGTACCTTACCAGGAAATCAAACAACATTCACAGGCACATTAGATACTTAATATTTTACCATTTTAGGGTTTTACTTGTAAAACGTTTGCTGGTACAAAAAAAACAAGTGTATCTTAAACTAAAATAACAATCCAACTATAGCAGATAATTTGGAACAAAATGAAGAGCTAGACCCTGTAATAAAAACTTAACTAATGTGAACAGCACTTGTTTGCCTGTCTTTCCCTTTTGTAGCTTGTAGCTCATCGCCTCAGTCAGAACTCTGGCAGCAGCAGTGCAGCCTCAGTCTGTGTTGAACCCCCCTACTCTCTCTCTCTCTCTCTCTCTCTCTCTCTCTCTCTCTCTCTCTTGCTGGCATAAAGGCGGAAGGCTCAGTTCCGCCCGCTTCAGTTCTTAGAAGCTGAGAACCCACGAACAGAAGTCTCGCCTCTTCCTGAACACTACTTCCTCAAGGTAAGGCAGGCAGACACTTTATTATTTCTAATTATTTATTCTGCGCTTTTTCTTGTGCGTGTTCCCTTTAAGAAGCTGCAATCCGTAGCTCACCGAAACCTTCGGAATGACAATATATTAGTTAAAACGTTTCAAATTGCGAACACGTTTGTTTGTTACATTTTTTTTTTCGCCGCTATATTTTGTTTCACTTTCATGTGGCGGAAGTTTAAAAAATGTGTTTTGTCAGCGGCTGTCTTTCATGTGAACACATGGGTGAAAACACAGACTTCCTATTCATTTCTGATTGTTGTTTCCCTGCTAATAAACCAGATTGATCAGCTCACAGTGTGTTTGACAAGTTATTTTCAGTCGATAAGTCCAGAGAAGAGGTTTGAAGATGAAATAGTTTATTTTTATTTTTTATTATGCATTGACTATCTTTTGCCTTTGAATCATTTGACATTTGCTCCCAGTGTTTATTTTCCCACTGATACCGAGGTAAAGAGATTGAAGCCTTGTTTCCAGTGAAAGTGCTCTGATAAAGTGCAGCAGATCCACTCAGACACTCCGGCTCAGCATGTCTGCCTCTAATGTCACCAAACAGCAGAACCTGCTACGCCTGGAGCCTTGTGAAATGAACCTGAAATCTGAAACTTGCACCTCACACATCCAATCTCACAACCAGAAATAAACCAACAACAACAACAACAACAACAACAAAAAGTCTTTCTTTTTGAATGTGGCATGAAGACAACATGGTTTGATAGAGCCTCGGTGTGACGCACACAGCCGGGGGTCAAACCAGGGAGCGGCTCCTGCATTCAGTTCAGGTGACCCGTGTTTAATTAGCGTTAAAAAGGAAAGCTTTTCAGGTTGAAATGCACCTTTGTTTGCAGGGAGGGAATTTACTGTACTAGCCCAAACTTAGCTTGTGGAACTTGCAGTGCTTTGGCAAGTTATTCATGACCCTTGAACCTTCTCCAGCATGTTTTTGATAACAACGTGTTGCATGTAAGAATCCAAAACCGAATTGTGCGTTCTAGTGATGTGGGAGGATAAATATGCCGAGTTCATAATAGTTTTTGCCAATAAATCTCTTCAGTGTGTGATGCATATGCATTCACTACAGAGATACCATAGATTATCAAATGGATTTATACTTGGACTTTGCCATTCTATCTCATCTTTGCTGCCAACTATACCGTAGTATTGGAGCTTTAGCTGTATGTCTAGATCTTTTTTAGCCTCTCATATGTTCTTAAGGAACCGACTTGAATTGGATCTTATACCATGATGCTTCCTGCACCAATTCTGTCTTACCTGTCGAAAGGGAAACACCTTCTTCAACATGCTGTGTCCCTTAATGACCTTTGTTAAAGTTCATCTTGTGGACTGTGTTAGCTTGATTCTCCTGAATTAAAAGATTTAGGTTTAGCGTAAACACAAAGGTTGTTGTTGTTGTTGTTGTAATATGACGTACTGTGAAAAAGCAACACACTGGTATTTATAAGTCCGTAACTAACCCATGTTCTCACCCTGGGAAAAAAAAAAAACAAACCAAGCAAAAACAAAACTAATCTGAAATATTCAGAAATAAGTTGTTGATTAGAAAGTTGAGAAATTCTGTGAAAACCTTAGCTGTTATATTAAAGTCAGCCACACACAGACACACACAAAAAAATATTTTTAAATGGTCTATCTACCATTCAGCTCAGAGCCATTTAAATTTCTGAGGCAATATTTGGGGAAAAGGCACTGAAATGCTTTGCAGTGGTGCCAAAACGATAAGAGTTTGACAGATAAAGCTAAAAAGGGAAATTTTCCATCAAGTCTACAGATGTGTTGAGTTCAATGTTGCAGAAAGAGTCTGATGCACATCCCGACTGTTTTTCTTTAGTGTGAGAACACTGAGAGGTGTGTCCGCTCATGTCGATGCATGATATCTTTGGAGATTGCAAAACAGACAAGGGCATGAGATGGGCCTAATGTTTGTTCTCTCCTTATTAGGCAATGCTGTTGTTATATGAGGATCTATCATGACCGGGTTCATTGTGATTCAAGTCTCACCATTTTAGAAAGAGTCTTTCAATTCGACTGTGAAGCTAAATGCTGAAAAACATGTAAACCTGAAAGGTTCAGACGGAGTCACGTTTTCCCAACGGGGTGTACCATGGGAACATGCATTCTGAAGGCTCCGAGCGTTGGCGGTTAGTCAGCATTGGCGGGTCACAGGTCGAGGCTTAAATGGAAAAGTAAACAAAGCTCTCAACAATGTGAGAGATGGATTTGAAGTTCTTGGTTTTTCTTTATCGTGGCTGCTGCACGTCTTGCATGAAGAAACCTCCAAAATAATAAAGTAATTAGAGGAAGTGCTGAATTAAGAGATTACTGCTTGTATTGCGTGCCCCCCCCCAATTTTTTTTTATTTTTTATTATTATTTTTTTTATAAATAAAAATAAAAATCAACAGATTTTATGTCAGGAACGTATCAAGGTTACTTGTGGACAATTCACCTGTTCAACAATTAGTTTTTTCCTATAAAAGCACAACAAAAATGGAGGTCGAGAAGCTTAGATACCTAGGTGCAGTGCTGCTTAAATACTCTCGGCTGCCATTTGCAAATTAACCAATTCTGGAGCGCCATTGATTTTCCTGAGGTCCTGATTGGTTGCTGCGTCAAGAGCAAACAAAAGGAAGACCGTATTATTTAGATATTAACTTCTGTAGTAGTGCTAAGATGTTTTCCACTGTGCACAACGTAGATTAATGTATATTCAGTGTTTGAACTTGTAACATAGGCAGTGATGAGCATTTTTAGAGGGTTTCCCAGATTTTAGATTTTTGCGCACAGCTGTGGGGCATAATCCTTGTGAATACAAAGATGACAACATTTTTGTTTTTCTATTTTTATTTATATAATGTCATCATATATTTTACCATTCAGTTGCACATTTACATATACATTTAATGCTTTTCTTCCCATTTATTTTCATCCTTTTCACATATCCTTTCCTCATGTACATTTGTTCACCCCTTAGGGTTTAACGGGGGTTCGTGTGAAAACAACCCCTCCGATTCGATATGCGTCTGGTACAACAAAACCAGGTGACGAGCTGCAGCAGGTGGTGCTTTGTCCCAGAGGCAGCCTGACTTATAGCTTCAAAAAGACATTCCTATAGGATGACAAAACATTTCACACATGAAATATTCATAGGGGAAGAAAGGCATGTCCCTTTATTATCCAGTTCACAAATGCATGGTTCCTGCTCAGACATTGATCTGTTTCAGGGGATTATGTATGAAAAAGATAAATTAAGTCAGCTGTCCTAGCACAAGAGACGACTTTTACTCGCTGAAACGACTAATAAAAGAGAGCAGTGAAATTTGTCTCAAGTAATCAAAACATATAGCATGTTGTTTACGCTGTTTTGGTGTCAGCATGGACCTTCCTGTTCGGTTGGGGAATAGGTGACATTTCCATATGACTGATACATTTCAGCAGTTGCGAACACGTATCTACACACACAACTTGATCTAAAAGAAAAAATCTGTATTCTGCAAATTTGGCTGAACTATTTTTACACAGCAATCTATTTTGATAGACCCAGGCGTAACTTATTACCTTACTTGATCCCAGCCTGTCTTCCAGATACAGAAGCTTAGAGCTTAAAGTCTTTCAGGGGAAAAAAAGAATTCATTTTTTCTTTTTCTTAGTTTATGATTGGGAAGTTACCAATATATTTGAGGATACAGTACATGCAGCCACTGAGGTGTTTATAGATTTATAGCAATTCTAGGAAAGCTTGCAAAACTTTTGAGCTTCCAGTGAAAGCGGAGTTCTGACAAGCTTCAGGGCTGGTCTCCTATTTGTCTTCCTTCCTTGCGCAGGTCCAGCTCCACAGCAGTGGAGCGAGGGAAGAAATCATGTCTCTCCGTTCCTTGTGATTAACAAACAGGGGTTGGAATGGTTGAGTTGGCTAAATATGAATGCATGCAACACATTTTTGCTCTCTTCGGCTCGAGCACATGTGTAAGAAAAAAAAAAAGGAAGATGAACTGCAGATTCCTGCCCATCTAACTGGGGGAACAACAGTAATGATGCCTTTTCCTTGCAGCTCATCAACAGCCCTGGCCTTTTATCTTTAATAGGCAGGCATAGAAGTAGCTTTCCTTTATCTTGTTTTTTTCCCATGAGGGAAATGTTGTTTTTCTCCCGCAGAACATTTAGTGGGAGATTCCTGACATAATGTGCCAAATAAATAGCTTTGAAATGGTGATTAAGATACTTTTTGTTTTCTTTTTAAGATAAAAACAGATAATCAGTCCTTTTTTTTTCACGCTCACATATTTAACTACTGCTTTCAAGTATTTTAAGTACCTAAACTTGCTCCAAAACTTCTGAGTCTGTGATATTTGAATCTCCAATCGGTTAGATTTGAATTTTGTTGACAAAATAACAAGTCTCATGTTCCGGTATACATTTTTTCCCACTTTTTAAAAATATAATTATTCACTGTATTGCTTTACTAAAGTATTCACACCCCTAAACTTTTGCCATGTGAAAACCAACACAAAAAGGCATTTTATTTGGATTGCAGTGGTAAATCGACTAAAAGCAACGAAAGTTCAGAGCTTGCAGTTGTTTTTGAATAAAAGTAGATGTGCATTTGGGTTAAACTCGGCGTTTACTCGATGCAAACGTCAGTATAAATGTAGCTATTCTGGAATTTTTGAAAGGGTGGTAAGGAGAAAGCTGTAGGAAGCCCTGACCAACATTTATCACAAGCCATGACATGTGCAACAAGGTAGAAACCAAAAAGAAAGTTTGACTTTCCACCTGGTCTGTGACCATGTAAGTGGAATTGAATATATCTATTCATTGGAATGGGCTACCCAAAGTCCAGATTATACATCAATATTAACCATATCAATATATTTTCTTTACATAAAGTAATACCAAAAGTATACTTCTGAGTCAAAGCTTTGCCCCAAATGTCATGGGCACATTTATTAAAATTTTTTAAACAGAGTCATATATAGAATAATGCTCTTCATAATAAAACAGAGAAAACAATCAAAATTTGAATAGAAAAGATCCAAAAAGCATGAAAAGTGCTTCCTCCTGTGTGCTCTGCACAAAAACATGGTCATGCATAAATATAAACGGATTCAAATTAATGAACTATGTATGCGGTATTCCTTCCTCTATTACTTCATCATTTTTTAGTTAATCTTTTTCTGAAATAAAATGAAAACAACCAGGCCAACTACTGAAAAATTTGCACAGTCAGATTATAACGAAGTAATGTTCCCACTACAACTCAAAGTCCTTTGGAGAAGGGGATCTTGTTGCAGGCACACATTACTAGTTCTTGTCCTAAACAAACTAAACTCAGGTAGCATCAAAGTAAAATTTCTCTTCAGGTGCTTTGTGTGAAAGCAGTGCAGGTAGTTGAGTTTTGCTGGAAGATGCTTGCCAGTGATCTCTTTTCTTTTATTTATAGAATAATTTCTTATTTGGGGATTCATGAAGTATTTGATATTCTGGATCTGCTGATAACTTTCTTTCTTACTCAGAGAAATGGACCATGTAACAAAAACTAAAATAAATAAATACATTCAAATAACAGTCTACAGCTAATTCAGATTAATAATAACTGTTTTGTGGTAAATGGACATATTTATACCACTGAAATTGTTCCATATAAAAGTTTTAGTAATGTTTTGTCCTGGCAATGCTGCCATATAATTTTCTATTTAAAATCGGCTTGTTCAGTATTATTATTTGTTCTCACAAATGGCAAAATGTCCAAAACACTGAATCTAATGCCATTTATTTAGTAACGCAGTGTTCACAAAATTAGATCTGTTGCCAGTAGCTACAGAGGCCAGTCTTGTTGCGTTGAGCTTCCAGCTTGTGAGGACATCCTACAGGGCTTCAGCTATATGCTCTCTGGTGTGGTCTTGGGTAAAATAGCTGGTCTGGAGACGCACAGTTTATTAGTTCCTAGACGTCAATAAAATGTTTTCTTACACTCAAGTATCGCTTGACCCGCTGGACCACATATCTGTGGTCAGTGTGAAGAGAGACTCTCTAACTTCAGTATACAACTCTGACAAAACAATTGGTACCGGGTATCTTCAGTCAAGAATTTTTAGCAGCTGTATAAATTCTCTACTTCTAGGTTTGAGACCGGGACGCCATCTTAAGCTATACGATACGGCACAGGTTTAGTCATTACACAGCACTTCTCACAAGGCAAAGCACTAGGATATAAGTTTGTAACATGGTTAATGTCTGGGAAGGTTTCACAGTCTGTGCTGCGGCTTGCTGTTTCACATACTCTTCACTTTAATTTTATATGTTACTTTTTTTTTTTCTTATGGCGGAAAAGATTTGAGATTTTTATAAGAAAATGTTGAATCCCATGCTTTTTTTTAATTTTTTAATTTTTTTGGTTCTTTACAATCCTATTCTTCTTTGGTTGATGACATATAGTCCAAAAAAACGGTACTAAAGTTTTGTTGTAACTTGACAATATGTAAAGTATTTTGTAGATTTATACCTTATAAAGTGGGAAAAATGTAAATATATATATATTTTTTTTTTAGGTGCATCATGAGCAGCTACAGTGTCTCTTTGGCTGGTCCTGCCCCGTGGGGCTTTAGGTTGCAAGGAGGAAAGGACTTCTGCCTGCCCCTCACAATCTCCAGGGTGAGTAGGGGATTATTTTACTCATGTACACTTCACTTCATGATGGTCCCCCCCAAAGGAATGCAACTCTTGCACATTTTGTCATTTGCCTCCTCTGTGACAAAAGGACTATCTTTTTGGTCTGTTGCTCTAGGATTTTATCCTCCTCTTGTTTTCCTATTGTACGAATCACATTGCATAACAGTTTTTACTCATATCGAGCATTTGAAAAATGTAGCACATATTTTATAGATGAAGCGAGTGGGTGTTGATGACTGATGTCATTTAGTCATTCGGGTGAGGGATAAGTGACCTATCTTCTACTTTGGTATTTGTCCTGATTAAAGACGCAGGACAGTAGATGTGTGCTGTGGAAGCAGTTGAGTGTAACCCAAGATAGCCAGAGGGGTTCTGTAATAACTATTTGGGAACTTTCTGCCACATATATTTAGAGTGGACTGACAAGGATCCTTTAAACTGTGTTTTGGCTGCTGGAGGGCTTATTGTTGGCATCTGCATAGACACAATAACCTCATTAATGGACATGGCTGAGGAGGACATTTCTCAAGTGTTTTGTTACACAGTATCTGTTACAGAAATTAAAAGGCAATCTTTTGGACGGAAAGTTCAGATGTAGCTAAAAGTTGGCCTCAGTCCTCAGCCGATTACGACCTGCGTTTTGTGTACTTCTGTAGAATGAGAGGGGAGTCACTTAGGTCTCACCGCTTCCTGTTATGAAACTCTAATCTGAGTGTCATGACCAAGGTCAGTTCCTCTGTTTATTTGTTGTTGGCAGGATCAGTTACGGAATGTTGAGTGTCATGTGTGCAAAGAAATGATGCCTCTCATTTGGCGATTTGTCCGTCAGTATTGCCACTTGAGGGGAACAGAAAGGGCACGGTCTGTCTTGTTGTGATGATAATGGTGGTATGGGGGACATTATGTTGGCGACCAACCTCTTGTCACTATGAAAGCAGCTGATGAATGAAGCATGAAGCACGTCCAGGAGCGGAGTTCCCTTTACGGCAATAAAAAAGGGGGAAAAAAAGAGTACTTCTGTTTAAATGTCCAGACAATTGCATGCACTCATTAATATAATATGATAGCCATTTGGGGTTTAATAATTTATTTAAATCATTGTTTTCTTGCTCATGGGTGGACAACTTCAAAAAAATGCTTTTAGAAATGGAGGCCAGCTTAATTTAGAAGCACTTTATGAACAGCAGAACTGGCCAAAGTGCTGAATATATATTTTGTATAAGCATTAAACGCACATAGAAGAGGACACTCGACAACTTGTAACAAATAAAATGCTGAAACACAGGCCAAAGGAAAAGATGAGGTGTCAGAGGTGGTCTGAAAAGACTGTGAAGAGTCCCGTCTGATGTTCAAATATGGGTAAAGCTTTTCCACTGATCTTAGTGAACAGGAGAGGCTACGTCATTGCAAAAACTCAGAAAGGTAGGGATTTATAAGACTGTTTAAAGATTATGAAATATATAAATGAACATGAAAAAAATAATGGTGTCTGTAATGACTTTATATAGTTTTTGTTAATTAATTCACACAGGACCAAGAGTCTGTTCTTCTTTTCTCCACAGGTGCTTCATGATGAAGGCAAATGCCTTCTGGAGATAGATTGGCCTATTTGGGCACAGTAAAAATAAATAAATAAATAAATAAAAGAAATGCCTGAAATGACAATCAGAGTAGGGTTTTCATGCCAAAGAAGACTGCATTAACTCTCAAACAACTTGCTGACAATTTACTAGTTAAATCCCAGTCAAAAACTAGTTAGTGTTCTCTCAATAGATGGGAGAATGTTCCTAAACATTCATTTGATTGGTTTAGGAATCAAATGACCAGTCAGGAATCAAATGATCAGAACCAAACCATTTGTCGTTTAACCTAAATCACGGTACTCTGATAACTGGCTAAGATAAACTGCAGTCCATGTAGATCTTTGCTGTATGGATATTGCATTCAGAGATTATAGGATACAGATAAATATGTGTTATATTGTGTTGCCGTTTTTAATTCGTAACCTCCCCAAAACCGGCTTCAGTTGGTTTGTATTCTATTACGAAAATCGTTTACGAAAACATCCTGTTGATTTCTGTGTCATTTGCTGTCTGGTTTTTGTCTTGACTGTGCGGTGAGACGATATGTAATTTTAATCTCTTTCTTTTTAGGCATGTTTTCCATTATTAGAAACAATCTGTCGGTAGAGTCTGTGGAAAAGACACAGTCAGGAGCATCTGCAAATAGTTTTTCTTCTGTTTTAATCCCTTCATTAGACTGGTGACGAAGTAAATTGCGTTGACCTCAAGCTTGTTTCAGGGTTCATTAGAGAGCTGCATTGTTAAATATACTTACCATGTGGTAAGAAATATGCGTCTGTTGACAGCACATCTGAGCTTATATTTACTTTGCTCTGATGAATGGTGTTGCCATGGAGTAATGATGTAGTGACTTAACTTTACATATGCCTACCACATGTAATTCATCTAATAGGTATACGGCTAGTTGCAGGACAACAACCGCAGACAATTATTGCGATATCCTTTTAAGGAATTTTCTGCTTTACTTTATAAAATTTCACCAAACAACCGTAACAGGCAAAATAACAATAATATGCGCCAAATACTTGATGAAAAACATTTCACATGGAGTCATGCTGTATGTGTTGGACTAAAGTATTTTACAGTAAATTGTCTTTGTCACATTTTTGCTTATAAAACTTTATTCATTGCAGTTAAGTATTCAAACCAGGACCACCCAACACCGCATACATGATTTATGGAGGTACAACTCAATTATGTATGTGTTTGTCTGGGGGGCACGTCTTGTGTTTTCCTGTGAATCTTCTAGATTGTGTCAAACCAGGCTGCTGCACCTCTTTTCAGAGCTCCCCTTTGACCGTTTTCCACAACTGGAAAGCACTCTTGCAATGTAATAACCATGTCACTGTGGTAGCACCAAATCTGTTTTTGTTTGTCCTTTTGGCCTGTTTCTTTTTATTTTCCATTTATTTGCTGTTGTAAGACTTTGTCATTTTTTTCTGAAATAATACCAGGTCGGAGTTTGCAGAAGGCTTCCTGCTTCCAGATTAATTTCAGTCTGTCTGAGTAGGAACCGGACCATGGAGAATATCCAGGAAGCATAGACTTGGGTTAGATGTATTCTTTGTTTGAGTTGGTAACTTTATATCTTATTTTATTTTTTTTTAGAAGAAACCCCTTATTAATATATTCTCATATACTTGCCCTTATTTGATATATTGTGAGTTTAATTTTGTTTACAGCAGCCTTTAACTGCTCTCTTTGATCCGACTTTAAACGGCCCCTTTACCCACCAGCCATTATTCTTCTCCAACATATTTCTGAAACTCTTTTAAATCCAGCCCTTGAAACGGTGGCCAAAACTGCAGTTTAATTTCCTCTTTGCAGACTCAACAGACCTCCATAAACCACCATGAAATACTGAGAAAATTAACCCCAGCTTTTTTGTACTAGAAATTGTCTTACTCGTAGTAAAAAGAATTACAGTAAATACTCGAAATACGGATTATTTGCTTTATTTTAGTTTATTTTTATGCTGTGCAATTTCAGAACTGGTTTAGATAAGCGGTTGTTTTAAAAATCAAATGTGATGTAGAAACATTAAGAAACTTTTGTTATACTGCCAGAGACAAAAATGCCTTGCATTTTATAAAGTATTAAGACTCAAAACATCTCATTTGTCTTTTTGACCATACTGGCTGTCTGGTCTTAGCCGTAACTGCTGGTGCAGAAACGAATAAAATCAAGCTGTTAAAGGGGGGAGAAAAAAACATACCCTGCATTTTAGGAAACCGCACAGACAAGTTGTGGTCTATGCTGCTTAGCTGGGAAGCAGCATGTACTTTCGTTAACCATCCGTTGTGCACTCTGCAGGCTCCTGGAGATGCGTTCAGGTTCCATATGGATTTAGTAGAAGCTGTTCTCTGCAGTATGTGTTTGATCCCAGTATGATTGGTTTGTACCGGTCTCTAGGCTTAGAGGAGGCCATCTGCTCATAGGCTCCCGTTTGCAATGTGGCAGAGCTCTAAAGAGTAGCTGTGCTGTCACTTAATTTTGATTTACATAACTCATACTGAATGAGTAAAACAAAATGCATTTTGTATGATTTCTTCCATGTGACTAAAAAAGCCATGCGGTTGCTCATAATCAGTTTTTTTGAGAGAGCTTATGTGCCAACCGCAAAATATTAACAGCCATGAATAACAATTAATAGTCTTGAAAGTGCTAAACAAGAATTATTTAAAAAAGCTTCTCCTCAAACCATGCAGGATGGTATAAGAGTCCAGTTCTTGGTTTTGGATTGAACCTTTTCATATCTTCTGGCTCAGGAGGCTAAACCAGCTGGCTCCTTTCTGAACCTGCCTACGGGGAGTGTTTAGTATTCAGTGCAGGGTCTGTACCTCGCTATGTGTTTTTGTTTGCGTTGTTATGGCAATTTTGACTAAGTGGTCCTTTAAGGTTTTCCTGGCATCTCAGGTTTACGAGCTGCCAGGCGGATGTAGTAACAGACTGGGCTCGAACCATGACAACAGTTCGGCTGTCTCTGTTCAGGTCCTTCATTTGGCTGTTTGGCTTTGAGAAGATAAGTCTTTACTAATTGGATGCCTTCCCATTGCTGTGTGCTACTGTTCAAGATGCCACATACACACCACTGGTAACTTTAGCATAATTGATACAGTAGCGTAATTCAATTAAAAAATGTTTTTACAGTGGCTCTGATTAGGCGTCTGACTGGAGATGAGGAGAGTTAAAGAAATTGGTGTGGTATACTTTTGAGTTGTTGTCTGATAGGTTTATGTCTTGAAATTTCAAGTTTGTTGGAAATTTGATGGCTTGTGTTAAATGTGTCTTGTATTAATTCAGTCCGTACCCGAATGAAATCACATAGGATGTGTTTCTTTACATGCACAACATTAGTGCTAGAAGGAACTTTAGAGCATACAAAAATAAAAATGTTAACCGTTATAATCCTTTTACTTACCATTGTTTTAAAGACTTTAAACTTTTCTGCTAGGTTCCCTTTTTTTATTTTGATCGGAAATTTAGTAATGTCCTTAAATGTACTGGCAAAACAAGTAGAGACCTTAAAACGTATAACAACGCACTGCTATTGACAAGGGATAGTTGCATGTCCACTTAATCCATAATTAATTCAGTCTGCATGGGCATTACTCGTCTTGCTTGTTGCAATGTCACGTCTTTCCTTTTCTTAGTGTGTAGCCAGTATACAGTCGGTACGGTAAACAATTGTGTTCAGTCGCCCAAGTTTTCAAAAGTTTGTTTAGGATTAGAAAAGATAGTTGCAATTAGCTGAATAATAATAAAATAATCGTTAGATGCAGCTCTTGTAAGCATCATCACCTAACTCGAGAACGACCTCGGATGCATCTGCCTTGTAATGTGCCTACAGCCAATAGGTCTGAAGGGAACTCTTGGTTTTCATTGTTTGTATTGGCTTTAGAAAACTTACAGTTGGATTGGCTAAAAGCTATATTATGACACACCGATCATAATGACAGTGAGGATCAGTGAGGCTTGTCTTTCCTTATTTGTGTTAACATGAGCGTTAAACCAAAGTCTTCTCCTTATAAGGTTCTCTGTCTTACTCAAGCCTGCACAGATATGACATCCACCTCACTGGCCTTCCCGCTCCCACCACAAGATCCTTCCTGGAGCATGACGTCTCAGATGTGAAACAACTCTCTTCCTTACTCCATACTTTCACTAAAGGCAGGATGTTGCACACTGAGAAGCAAGTGAGGTGGTTAGTGTCCTAATTGTGTAGAAGTGTGAACCTAAAAGCACTGGGCTAGCAATGCTATTTAATAAAGGTAGTCAGAGGGGATGTGGCATTTTGTGTCATTTTCTTAAAAGTTGTCTGTATATTACACTGGAACATTTAGAGTCAATGAATTGCTATTTTGTCGCGCTTTTGTTAGAGTAGCAGGAAGGACGTTTTTTTACAATCAGAAAAAAAAAAATATATTTTTTTTTTTTATGTGACAATGTTGGTCTTTGTAAGGTTTGCTACAATTTCTTGGTTAAAGCTGTAAAACCCGGCTTGTTTTGCCAGCTCCCCGCCACTTTTCTGACTTACAGCCGACACAGAAGCGTACTGAAAGAACCATTCATTATTAGTGACTCCACAGCAGTAAATTCACCAGTGTGGTGAAGCAAACCACAAAACAGCAGCCTCAATATAATACGGCTGAAAGCCCAATCGTTTAAACACAGCTGGACAGATACCCTTATTCATTTAAAAAGCGCAGCCATAAACCCCTCCAGTAATTAAATTATATTTTTACACACCCATTACATGGCCATTTCCATTTTTACACTATAAGGATTTAAACCATTACAAGTTTTGATGATGAATATAAAATTATAGGATCCAACTTATCTCTCTGTTAGGAGAGCAGCGAATGTAACAGTCTGCTGCTTATCTGTTCTCTGTCACGAGTTTCTCTCAGACCTCGCTCGATTTATATTTATAGACCGCAGATACCAGAGATTCTTACTTGACGTCTATTTGTTTAGTGTCCACATTGGAGAGATGGTGATTGAATGGGGGACGAAATGGGGACGTAAAAAGTAATAGTTGCGCACTAGAAATTAAAGCATTCAAAATGTTTGAACAGGCATATGTTTCTCCACGCTTTCTCTATATATTATCAAAGAATTAAAACAGATAAAGGCGAAAAAGTATTTCTTTAATCTGACCTGCTCAAGTCTGTTCACTGTGCATAAATGATGACATTCAAAATTATTTTAACTGTAGGATTCACACTAATTCATAAATGTCAGAGTCTGACTGACAATGAGCCCAACGAGGCAGACTGAGCCACAAAATGAGGCTATTGAATCACCACCTGTAAATGGAAAATAATTGTTTTCTTTAAAGTAAGACAGACAAGACAATGTAAAAACATGAAAAAGCGAGCTCTTGCTGGAAAAATTGTTTATGTAGGAAATTTGTGGGATCTCTGTGGAAGTATACCTAGGTAGAGACGATGAAATAACATAATGATCTGTACTTTAATTTTCAAGATTTTATGAACTGAGGCTCGGGTTTAGGATTTAAACTGTAATGTCATCCCTGTTCTGCAAGTTTGGGCTACGCTCTGGCCGGTGCTGATTCAATTTTGAAAATGGCAATTAATATAACTCATTATGTATTATCTATGAACCACAGCACACTTAAAAAGCAAAAGCTGTAAAAATAGAATGAATACTTTACAAATGTTGGTTGCTTTATTAAGAGTACACATTTGTTCTGCAAAATGCTTGTAGGTCTGCGTCCCACCCTTAAATGATCAAGTGATTGAGTTAAAGCAGAGAGTCTGTCTACACACTGGGCTTTTGTGAGCGCTGTTTGCCATGTGACCGCACTATAGATGCCCTAGACGTTGGTATGCATACATCAGCCTTGGCTTTGGGCTCTAGACTTCCTGCTGCTGATCAAGTAACAAGTGAGTGGAAGAAAACACTTTTTAAAGACCCTTCAGAAAATGAGGCAGTCTCTGGCACTGATGCTGTCACTTCCTCATTCCTCCGTTCTCCTTCCATATTCTTTTCCTCTACTTTGTTAAGTTGAGTGTAAACACAATGGGACAATGGCTGCATTTCAAGGTTTCCCAACCTGAATGCATTCTTTGGCAATGAGGAAAGGGGATATCTTATTTTTTTTTGTTTCCCTGCCGTTATCAGTGTTGTCCATATAAATAGCTTTGCTCAACTGTGTGTATGTGGAGAAAACAGACCCAAGATAACAGGTACTAGAAACTCGTTTTCTAGGCAAAATTGTTGTTTTTATGGAAAATCGTTTTCCATATTGACATCTAAATATTGAGTTTTGAGGAGAGACCCAATAACCAGAACCCAATCTTTCCATTGAACTTTAAATGCCTTTCAATCAGCTCTCTTGTCACATCAAGTTAGCTTCAATTAATGTGTTGAAAGATGACATGAAGTTATGGTAGCAATAAAGTCAAAATAATAAAATGAGCACACAGAGTCCTTTTGGCAGCCAGCATGAGTTTGCAATGTTTGAGAGTGTTAAGAGAGTGCTGACTGACTGATGGGGCAAACACAGCCTTTTATGTTATGACAGATCAGTCATCACACCTGAAAGCGTATCGTGCAGTCGTCATGGTTTTATGACGTTATCCAAGTGCGTAAAATGCAAGTCCCGGCCTGGCGGAAATTGATGGAATATCTGGTGAAACTTCACCCTTAACAATTGCTTCTGTCTTCAAGGCATTTTTTAAGACCCTGTTGTAGCTTTCATAATGAAAACCGTCGGGTGATACTTTGTTCTCTTCTGGGTTTTTAAAGTGCCATACTAAAAAGTTATTATCTGCTGCTTTTCATACGTTTTGGAAGGTTTTTCGGTTTCTCAGAAAAGCTTACAATAGAGACGTTGTCAGATAGGGTTTTTAATGACTCGAGCAGAGGTGGAGTTGAGTGTAATAAATAATTTATTGAGGGAATGATGAGTGAACAGAACACGAATTGAACCAGGAACCACACACGGAACAACAGACAAACGGAACGGAGCGAGAGGAAAACTAATGGCGCGGAGGCGGAACTAAAATGACAACAAGCGGGGGGAAAACAATA